>JAFHLA010000209.1:42500-107500 GCA_021432705.1 Caranx ignobilis | reverse complement strand
TCTTTGGCGTCGTGGACCTCGGTCTGGGAATAATTCTGTACCTGACAAAAACTTCTTTCAAGAAGGAAATCTCCATCCTCCTCATCGTCGGAGGCTGGGTGAGACACGCCCCCTGCTGTTAGCTTTGTGTTAGCAAGTACCTCTGTGTTAGCATGTGTTAGCAAGTACCTCTGTGTTAGCATGTACCTCTGTGTTAGCCTTTACCTCTGTGTTAGCATGTACCTCTGTGTTAGCCTTTACCTCTGTGTTAGCATGTACCTATGTGTTAGCCTTTACCTCTGTGTTAGCACGTACCTCTGTGTTAGCACGTACCTCTGTGTTAGCATGTACCTCTGTGTTAGCATGTGTATGTCCAGGAGTGATGAGGCTTCGTCTACACCTGCTTATGTCACATGATCCGTCACATGTTTGTTCATGTTCTTGTTCCTCGTCAGATTTAATCTTTTAAACGTCTTCTGATGTGTTTTGTTTGTTTTGTCTGTAAAATCTCGTCTTGTGTCGTTTTGTGGTTTTAAAAAAGAAAAACTGACAAAAGAAACTTTGATGTTTGAGACGTTTAAGGACCCGTAAACATGTGGGTTTTTTTCAGGGGATTTTTGGCGGCTTATGTCTGTTGTGTTTAGGCGGGAAACCATCCTACAGCTGTGTGAGTCCACACACACACACACTCACACACATGCACACTCACGCACTCACACACACACTCACACACACACATGCACACACACTGACACAAACACACACCCTATGAACTGTGAGTGTGTGTGTGTGTGTGTGTGTGTGTGTGTGTGTCTCCAGGTGAAGTTCAACACTCTCTTACACCTGGCCACCTTCATGGCGTCCTGCCTCGGCCTCGCCACGATATCGAGACATGTCCCGTACATTGAAAATCGTTACTGTGACTCCTACTGTGACGACCTGAGCGAGGACGCCGAGGTGCGTTCAATGTCCCCTCAGACAGGAGGTGCTCTGCTGTATGGCTTTGTTTATTGACTGGACATCTCTGTCACCCAGACTGTCTTCTTCCTCTTCTTCCTCCTCTTCCTCTCCCTCTTCCTGTTCTTCATCTGATGCCTACATGTTGTTTGACCTGGTTCAGTTCGGTTTGGTTTGAAGATGTTCCTGTCGTCTCTTCAGGTTCTTGTCAATCACATCTTGGCCTTCTTCATCGCCATCCTGGTGCTTCAGGCCCTGATGAACGTGGTCATCATGGTGATGGGGCTGTGCTCCATGTTGCACTCCACCCCGGAGGTACAGCAGCGCCGCCCGTCTGTTTCCTGTCAGTCTGTGGCGTCGTCCACCAGCGTGAGAAGCTCTTTGTTCCCTGGTTGGAACCTTCTGCCTGTCTCATATGGTTTTCCTTGTGTCCCAGTCTGCGGACCCTGATCGCATCGGCAGTGCCACCGCTGAGCACCTGTGCCCACCCCCCCAGCAACAACAACAACAAGAGATGATGGCTGCAGGTGAAGGCATGAAGTGGGGCTGACGCTGACACAACATGACTCCTGCCCTGAAGTCACTGGTCTGAGATCAGCTGATCGTCCAGGAAGAGGAAACATCTGATCAGTAAAGGTGCTGAACGGCCTCGGTGTCAATCCTCCTTCAACCCTGTTGTGTTTGTGTGTTTCTGCCTGTAACCTATTTATTGCATGACTCTGATTGGTCCATATGACTTGCTCCAGGGCTGTTGGTGTATTACAGACCTCTGCCACCCCCTAGTGGACACAACATGTAACAGCATCCAATCAGGACAACGTGTATTAGCCTGTGTATAGATGGTGTTGTTTTTGATGCCACGCTTTGTGGATAAAGTTGTTTCAATAAAGTCTGAGAAATAATAAAGCAGGACCTTCACATTAAGAGCATGATAAGACTGTGGTGGAGCCAGAAACAAGAGCAAAAATAAAAGTCTTCAAATGTTGAAATCATTCAGATTTGTCATGTTTACATTCTTCTTCTTCTTCTCTTCTCTTCTTCTTCTTCTTCTTCTTCTTCTTCTTTTTCCTCTTCTTTTTCCTCTTCTTCTTCTTCTTCTTTTTCCTCTTCTTCTTCTTCTTCTTCTTCTTCTTCTTCTTCTTTTTCCTCTTCTTCTTCTTCTTCTTCTTCTTTTTCTCTTCTTTTTCTTCTTCTTTTTCCTCTTCTTCTTCTTCTTCTTTTTCCTCTTCTTCTTCTTCTTCTTCTTCTTCTTCTTCTTCTTCTTCTTCTTTTTCCTCTTCTTCTTCTTCTTCTTTTTCTTCTTCTTTTTCCTCTTCTTCTTCTTCTTTTTCCTCTTCTTCTTTTTCTTCTTCTTTTTCCTCTTCTTCTTCTTCTTCTTCTTCTTCTTCTTCTTCTTCTTCTTCTTTTTCCTCTTCTTTCTTCTTCTTCTTCTTCTTCTTCTTCTTCTTCTTCTTCTTTTTCTCTTCTTCTTCTTCTTCTTCTTCTTCTTCTTCTTTTTCCTCTTCTTCTTCTTCTTCTTCTTCTTTTTCTTCTTCTTCTTCTTCTTCTTCTTCTTTTTCTTCTTCTTTTCCTCTTCTTCTTCTTCTTCTTCTTCTTCTTCTTTTTCCTCTTCTTCTTCTTCTTCTTTTCCTCTTCTTCTTCTTCTTCTTCTCTTCTTCTTTCTTCTTCTTCTTCTTCTTCTTCTTCTTCTTTTCTTCTTCTTTTTCCTCTTCTTCTTCTTCTTCTTCTTCTTCTTCTTCTTCTTCTTTTCCTCTTCTTCTTCCTAGGGATACTGTTTGTAAATAAGTTGGTAAATGACATAATGATACAACAATATATGTAGCCTGTGTGTGTGTGTGTGTGTGTGTGTGTGTGTGTGTGTGTGTGTGTAAACATTTTATCATCCTTATTATTACTATTTTTTTTCTTACCGTGTTGACGTGTTAAAATTTGACGAGCTTTTATTTTGAAGTGCAGCTCCGGATGTTGTTCCCGACTAAAATGGCGTGAGTTCCGTTCACGGTAGTTTCTACTCTTTTAACAGGTTCCTGCAGTTTTCTACGGTTCTCTACTGTTTCTCTGGACCCGCGGCTTCATCCGTTTGACCGGAGGAAAAACAAGCGTCGGTTTGTGTCCGAGATTCATGATCGAGAGCTCAGCTGTCAATCAGCTGGTCTGTCAGTCTGTTAGTTAGTTAATCTGTTAGTCACTCAGTCAGTCTGTTAGTTATTCAATCAACTGGTCTGTCAGTCTGTTAGTTAGTTAGTCAGTTAGTTAAGTAAGAGTTCGTCATGGTGAATGAACATTTTCATTATTAAGTTAAATCTGTTGTTGTTTAGTTGAACTGAGTTAAACTGCTTGTGTGTTACTGAGCTGTGTGTGTGTGTGTGTGTGTGTGTGTGTGTGTGTTCCTGTGCTGTGCAGGTGTGTTTACCTGGTCACAGGTGAGCTCGGGTGAGATGGACAAGGTGAGGAGGATCCTGGTGTATGTGTGTAAAGAGCGAGCGACTCCACAGAGAGCTCAGTTCGTCCAGGTGAGTGTGTCCACCTGTGTCAGCCACGGACAGGAACTGACAGTGACGGACAGGAAGTGATGTCACATCCTGTCGTCCTGTCAGAGCATCACAGGTCACTTCCTGGACTCAGGTGAGGACCAGGTGGAGGTGAGCTGCTCTCTGGAGAAGAACCAGTTCATAATATACAGAGGAGATGCAGGACGACGGATTCCCCTGAAGGTCTCACACACACACACACACACACACAACTCACACACCTGTTATTTACCTGTTGTTTCTGTCGCAGAGACCCGCCTTCTGTCCCATCAAACACCTGTCAGTCACAGAGGCAGCTGCGATCCCATTGGATGTTCAACAGCGTGGAGTGGATGTGGGCGTGGCCGTACTCCTGCAGACGGCCAATCAGAGAGTGCTGCTGACTCGACGGGCCAAAGAGCTTCGGATATTTCCCAACGTCTGGGTCCCTCCAGGTCTCACACACACACACACACACACACACACACACACACACACACAGAGTGTCAGTGTGTCTCTCTGTGTTGCAGGAGGACACGTGGAGCCTGACGAGACGGTAAAAGTGTTTCTCATCACGACTTTATACTTTATGAGACGCAGCAGAGTGTGTCCTTGCTTACAGTGTGTGTGTGTGTGTGTGTGTGTGTGTGTGTGTGTGTGTGCAGCTGCTGGATGCTGGTCTCAGGGAGCTACAGGAAGAAACTGGACTGAAACTGGAACCAGAAGAAGTTTGTCCAAAGATCCTGGGACTGTGGGAGGTGAGACACTGAGACAGTGTGCTGGCTGTCCTCAGTCTCAGTGGGAACATGGTCACATGACCACAGTCACATGACCACAGTCTTGTCCCTCTGTCAGTCAGTTTTCCCTCCGATGCTGTCCAGAGGACGTCCTCAGAGACATCACGTGGTCGTCTACATGCTGCTGAGCTCGTCCCTGTCTCACCTGCAGCTGCAGGTATGATTCACTCACCTGGTGTCTCTCCCCCTCAGGACGTCAGTGTGTCTGTATCACTTCCTGTCTCCTCCCTCAGGCGTCTCTGGCTCCGTCGCCGGCTGAGGTCAGCGCCTGTCTCTGGGCCGACCGCCGGCTTGCTGCCGCCGTCGTGTTGGCTGTGGACGGAGAGGACGGAGACGTGCGAGCACACGGGCTGCCCGACACTGTCAGGTACCGCAGGTGTCTGTTCATATCACCTGTGTTGTGGTGCTGACCTCTGACCTCCTGCTGTGTCTTCAGTGTGTCTCAGGTGCGTGCAGACGGAGCGCTCAGTGACGCCCATCTGCCGCTGGACGTGCTGCTGAGGCGGGCTCCTGACGCCGGGCCGGACCTGGAGCGGGTCAGCACTGGCACCAAGTTCGCCCTGGAGCTGTGGCTCAGGAGTCTGGAGCCCTCTGACCTCTGACCTCTGACCCTGCAGGCGACAGGAAGTGCTGCTCAGCATCAGAGGAATAACTCTGTGTAAAAGTCACATGATTCATTTCTCATTAAAAACACGTGAAGAAGAAATGCGGCTCCTGTTTCTGCAGCTTCCTGATGTTTCAGTAAGATCCATGTCGGTGCTCGCTCAGTGGGCGGGGCTTCAGTACGTAGTGATGATGCTTGGTTTCCATGGTGACACATAATGAGATAACACACCTGAGTGTTTCCTGTTGTAACTGCAGCAGATGACAGCAGGGGGCGCCACATCACACCTCCTCTGTGAGTCTGAGCTGAGTGTGAGGCGTTCAGGGGAGTCACGGCCAACACACGAATGAAACATCAAAGTTTGTTCTGACTGTTGAAAGTTTTAAATCTCTCTGGATCAACCGATCAATAATCACCCCAACTGTACCAGTGTCTGAAACCGGCAGCTGATCAGTTTGTTCTGGATGTGATCGCTACATTTCTATAATCAATAAACAGTCACTTCAGTTCTGTTCTGTTCTGAATCTCAGGTCAAAGGTCGTCACATCACGTTGCCGAGGTGACAGAGACACAGGTCCCATCCAAGTGGTCTTGTACAGGAACACTCAGCTGCTAGTTTACTACACACTGATCGTTGTATTGATTGTTGATTGACCTCAGTGAACTCTCTTCAGGTTGATCTCCTGCAGAGGAAGAAGAAGCTGCGTCACCATCTTCATCACATCTTCTTTGTCCTGGTGCTCGTCTTCCTCTCCTTCGTCTTTATCTGGTTTCAGAAGGAGCCATGACGTCATGTGACTGACAGAGGGATCAGCTGATCAGCTGCTCTGTTTCTACCTGTGTTTCAGTCGCAGTGTGTGTGTGTGTGTGTGTGTGTGTGTGTGTGTGTGTGTTACAGGTGTGTATCTCGACCATCCACACAGGCTGATGTGACGTTGCGTTCACTGTGTGTGTGGAGTGTTGGAAATGTGGCTACAGAACTTAGCAGCTTTAAAAACTGTATTATGGGATGTCATTTAGTGTGAACTCTGACCATGATGTAACGTGTGGTCGTCACGGTGAAAAATCATCTTCGCAGTTTAAGTCAATGAACCTGTGACCTTTGACCTTTTGTAAACAGTGGAAACTTTCACACTGATTATTATCAAACAAACAGACTGAGTGAGGCGTTCACTGACTCACAGCCCAGCCCAGTTCTCTTTGTGTCCTTATCAGCTCCACCAGCCTCTCATCAGTCACTCCACACCTCCACCTCCACCTCCTCCTCCTCCTCCTCCTCCTCCTCCTCCTCCTCCTCCCTCCCCCAGCTCGTCTTTCCTCCTCCAGACACAAACAGAACAAAGTGGGTCAGAGCTGCAGCCAAACTGAAACATGATGATGAGGAGACAATAGATCAGGAAGTCTGAGCCGTATCAATGATCTGATCAATAATCTGAGACGTTGGTGGAACTGAGTCATAAAAAGTGTAAATATTTTTCTATCAACAACAGAAACATAAAGTTTGATTCAGACGGTCACAGGCAGAGTTCAGTCCTGATCAATTTGTTTATTGATCGACATCAGCTGATAGAAACATGATAAGATTAAAGGAGAGTCATGAAGTTTGTTATTGGATATAATCAATAATATCAATGATGATCTCATGTTTATAAACAGACAGTGACTGTGACATCACAAATGAGGTCATTGTGATGTCACAGGGAAACAACAACAAAGAAATTTCAGATTGTTTTGTTCAATTTTTGTTTTTTAATTTACAAAAAGTAGATAATGGATCATAAATATCAGCTCAGAGACAATAATCAAAGACAAATAATCAATATCGATCAATATCAGTATCCACAACACGGAGACGTTAACGAGGAAAAACAGAGAAAAATATTAAATACGATTCAAATCAAAGATTCAACAGACGACATCATTTTATAGAATCATGATCGATCAGATGTTTATGTTGTGTGTGTTGTTGTTTATGTTGTTATGTTGTTTATGTTGTTTATGTTGTGTTGTGTTGTTGTTTATGTTATTTATGTTGTTGTTTATGTTGTTTATCAGATAATTAAACAAATATTTATAAACTGTAAAAACAACAAATAAAATAAACAATTTTATACAAAGATTCTTATTAATGTGATTTAATTAACTGCTGCACAGACAGTGACAGAGCTCTACTGGTTTCTACTGGTTTCTACTGGTCTGTACTGGTCTGTACTTGTCTATACTGGTCTATACTGGTCTGTACTGGTCTGTACTGGTCTTTACTGGTCTATACTGGTCTGTACTGGTCTGTACTGGTCTGTACTGGTCTGTACTGGTCTGCACTGGTTTCTACTGGTCTCTACTGGTTCACCGTGTATGTCCCAGTCCGGCTCTTCGGCAGCTTGTCCATCTCCTCCTGAAAAACATAAATCAGGAGCTGAAGGAAACAGAATATTGATCATTGATCGTGTGTCGATCGATGAATGTCAGTGTGGATGAAGAGGCGTTCACTGACTCCCTGTTACCTGGAGCTTCGTTCCTTCATCCTTCATGAAAAGATCTCAACACTCAGCCACAATCGAGCTGATGTGATGTGTGAGGAATTCAACACAACTAAACCCCCCCCCCCCCCCCCCCCAGCCCCCACTGCCCCCACTGCTCTTTTAACAAACTAACTTCTTGTGATTCATTTGATCAGAGAACAAAGTGAGACGTCGCCCTCGTTCGTTGGTGGTGATTGATTGATTAGTGGTGATTAGACACTAATGATTTATTTACAGGTGAGTGAGTCACTTTGAGTTTGTTCAGTCTGATAAATTTCTCCTTCAGTCAGTGAACACAACACGTGTCTGTGGTACATTCGTGTTAATCATGACACAGGGAGGAGTCGCCTTTGTTCCTGTGTGTGTGTGTGTGTGTCAATGTTGACTGTGACTCACACACACACACACACGCACACACTCACACACACACATGCGATGAGAGGTAACAGTTTTCAGTACCACAATCTAAATGAATGGGTGTGATTAATTTCCCAGAATGCACCTGACGTTCTTTTCACCATTAATCAGGACTTTCATTGTTCAGCCTGCTCCGTGCTGCGTTCACTGACAACGAGCGCCAGGTGGAGAACTGACCCTGAGTCAGTTTATTACAGGTGATGTATGATAATGAGAGTGAGGCGACGCTGGAGCTGAATGAATGAACTGTTCTGCTGCACAGACACTTTCCCAGGCGTCAGATTACAACACACACACACACGTGTGTGTGTGTGGACGGGCTCAGTGTTGGGGGACACTGGGGGACGTTCGACTTACGTATGGACGCCCGTTGGGCCCCTCGAAGCTGCTGTGTGTGGTGTAGAGCGGGACGTCGTCTCTGGTCAGGTGGTCGTAGGGACTGAAGCCTTGGTGGCGCCCCCTGCAGCAGCACCACAGCAGCTGCACACACACACACACACACACACACACACCCGTCAGCAGAGGAGTCTCAGTCTTGCGGTGGGAGGAGCTTGTTAAGGTGAAGTACAGAGCTTTATCTAAACAGGAAGTGCAGCAGCTTCAGCTCTTCTTCTGTATTTCCACAGAGGCGTTCAGGTACAGCTGGAGAACTGAAACTCACCTGAGCCATCTCTGTCTCACTTCCCTGTTCTGCTCTGAGGTGACAGGAAGTTGAAGCTGAACTTCTCCCTGACTCAGCTCTGCCCCCTGATTTACATTTAACTTTGTTCCTCATCCTGTTGGTTCAGGTCAAAGGTCAGGAGTTCAGTGCTCCAGTGTGTGTGTGTGTGTGTGTGTGCTCACCAGTGCCACCAGCAGCAGGAGCAGCAGCAACAGAACCAGAGCAGCCAGAACCAGCAGAGCGATCCCCCACCCAGGAACTCCGCCCTCTGCCCCGGCAGCAACAGAATCACCTGCTGTGCTCGCGGTCCTTGTTGTTGCTATGGAGGTGGTGGATGCTGCCATGGTGGAGCTGCTGCTGGGGGGAATGGTCGCACCGCCCGTCATGGTGACGGCGCTGTTTGGAGAGGTGGTTATGGTAACACTGGGTGCTGTTGTGGGGCTGGCTGTCGTCACGTTATTCGGTCCAGATGTGGTGACGTTGGGTCCAGATGTGGTGACGTTGGGTCCAGATGTGGTGATGTTGGGTCCAGATGTGGTGACGTTGGGTCCAGATGTGGTGACGTTGGGTCCAGATGTGGTGATGTTGGGTCCAGATATGGTGACGTTGGGTCCAGATGTGGTGACATTGGGTCCAGATGTGGTGATGTTGGGTCCAGATGTGGTGACGTTGGGTCCAGATGTGGTGATGTTGGGTCCAGATGTGGTGACGTTGGGTCCAGATGTGGTGATGTTGGGTCCAGATGTGGTGACGTTGGGTCCAGTTGTGGAATGACTGTGTCCAGATGTGGTGACGTTGGGTCCAGATGTGGAGTGACTGGTTACTGTCCCAGGGACTGATGGTGACAAGGTTGTCATGGGAACATGGGTTGTGTTGGAAGACACTAAAGAGGAAGGAAGTACATGACAGGAAGTGAAGCTAAAGGTTTGATCACTTGATTGGTTTGTTCAGTTTGTGAAAAAGAAGCAGGTTGATCAATCAAGAATATTGATCATGATTTGTAGCAATAACCTCATGGATGTGTTTGAGATTTAAAAACGTCAACAGCTGCTCTGGGATCTGTTCTCTGAAGCCGAACAGTCGATCATCAGTCGATCAACTGATCTGTTAAAAGTACTTTTTTGTACATTTTTATGCTTTTATTTTGACAGAGAGAGACAGGAAGCAGGGACAGACACAGGCAGGACAGATTGTCTTAGTCTGACTGTGATCACTGCTTCAGGCTCTAACCACTGCACCACCGAACTCCCACAATCAATCAATCAATCAATCAATCAATCAATCAGTGATAATCAGTAGTTTGAGTCTGAATCAGGATCCGACACCTGAACCCTCCTCAGGTGTCTCTGTCCTCCAGGTTCTGAACTCGCTCTGTTCTGTTCCTCAGTGAAACAAACTAATAAAAGAGTGTTCAGTGGGTCCAGGTGAGTCCAGGTGAGTCCAGGTGAGTCCAGAGTGGTTCTTACCTGTGCAGGTGAAGCTGAAGACGACGCAGAGAACGAGCAGCGTTTCCATCTTTCTGCAGGAAATCCAACGGTTCATGACAAAGATCTCAGTGTGAGCGGCTGCTGGAGTCTGATTCCTCCAGAGAAAGGCTCCTTTATACACCTGCACAGGTGGAGTGGGGAGGGGGAGGGGGAGGGAGGAGGGAGGAGGGAGGGGGAGGGCTGGCTCACCCTCACAGCACCTGAGTGCTGGTGTGAGCTCAGAGCTCCACTCTCGTCTCTCTCTCTCTCTCTCTCTCTCTCTCTCTCTCTCTCTCTCTCTCTCTCTCTCTCTCTCACACACACACACACACACACACACCTGCTGACCTCCAGCTGTGTCCAGATGTTTGATGTTGAGGAGAACATGAGAAAAACAAAACCAATCAATGATTCAGTGTTGTGTGTTTAAACCCCCGACCACCAGAGGGCGGCCTTGTGACCTTCACTGAATACTGCCCTGTAACTCCCATCATGCCTCTGGGCAGCAACCTAACTCCCATCATGCCTCTGGGCAGCAGCCTAACTCCCATCATGCCTCTGGGCTGTAAAATATTGATCTATTATTGATAAACTACGACACTTAAGAAAGTATCAAATATTAACACTGATGATGTCATCGAGAACAAGTCTTCAGAGACCTGAAATGATGATGTCATAGTTAAGTGTTGATGATGTCATGTATCAGTTGAGAGAGTGAGCTCAGTCTCAGGTGAGTTTCAGATGCTTTTATTGATGATTGGAAACTGGATCAATGAATAAAAGTGGAGACAGGAAGCGCTGAGGTCATGTGATTAACTGTAGGCGTCTTTCTCAGT
Organism: Caranx ignobilis; assembly: GCA_021432705.1. Taxonomy (NCBI): domain Eukaryota; kingdom Metazoa; phylum Chordata; class Actinopteri; order Carangiformes; family Carangidae; genus Caranx; species Caranx ignobilis. The sequence goes on along the minus strand of JAFHLA010000209.1, from coordinate 96,751 downwards.
CTGCGATTGGCCGGAAGCTGCAGCCACCGGCAGCTCAGGGCTCATCACAGGTTGGACAGGCTCCGCCCCCGACTCACCTGCAGAGTGAGGAGTAGATTCAGAACTCTACTGGACTGGACTGTAGCGGACAGTCACTGAGCTGCGACAGTAGAAACAGTAGAAACAACAGAGCAGCAGTGAGTGGACACAGCAGAGTCCAGTAGAGTCCAGTCTGTCTCACCTGTCACAGCCGTCAGCGTCGGAGCCAGGTGTCTCCAGAAGGAACAGGATCTCTGACTCAGACCCTGCTGATGGTTGAGGGTGGGGCTTAGCTGCAGGTAAGTGGGCGGGGCCTCAGATGATTGGACCGGCTGCCAGCGTGGCAGAACTGACTCCTCCCACACGTGGGACGGGTTCGGGCTCCTGAGAAAAAAATAGGACAATTGAACTTCGTCTCACCTGGTTATGTCACAAACCTGCCTGGGATTAGACTCCTCCCATCCTGGGTTACACCTGAGCAGGTCTCACCCCGTCCTGACGAAGCTGGACACGTAGGTCATCATAGCCAATGAGAGGCGTCGATCAGAGGAGGTGAAACCCTGAGAGCTGATTGGATGATGAGGAGTCCCGAACGCGAGCTGAACGTCCAGAGGAACAAACACATCGGCTCTGAAGACAAAACCAATCAATACGTTTGATCAGTACAGCTGTTCAACCGCCTGCACTCCCTGCTCACAACCCAGTCTGCCATCCAGTCGTCCCATTAAGCTGCCCCCCCCCCACCAGGAGCTGCCTTCATCCTCTCTTGTTCCATCTCCATGTTTTCCTGTGTTGTAAACTCTTCTCTGTCTGTACTGCTCCTCAGTCGATGTGAGGGTCAGAGGTCAGAGGATGTTGTCATGATGCTGTGTAACAGATAAAACTGCCTCGCCTTGCTGATCAGGTCACTGAGGCCCAGACAGGAAGTGACAGAGTGGACAGGTGTCAGTACCTGTTCTCAGCGCTGGAGGCCGGCAGGTGATACAGGAAGACGTTAGCTCTGCTGTTAGCCCAGTGGCTAGCCATGTGCAGAGTGGGACAGGTGATGAAGAGGTCTCTGCAGAGACAGAACGTCCTCTGGATCAATAACTAATCACTCAATCAATGCCAGGTATTGATCCAGCTGTGTTTGGGGCGTGTCTCACCTGGTGGCGTTGTTGAGCGCTCTGGAGAACAGGTTGTATCCTGAGGGGGAGGGGCTGTGATCCAGAGAGTAGAACCAGGCTGCCGCCTCCTTCAGCAGCTCACTTCCTGTTTCTCCACCCAGTGAGCGACTCAGCGCCTCGTAGAACGCCGTTTTACCATCGGCCCGCCCCCGCAGCGCCTCAAAGTCCTGAACACAGAACACCAGGTGAAACAGGAAGTAGAGGAAATGGGTCCAAGTTACTGACTTAAACAGAGTCTTATTGTGGAGGGCTGTGACTTCCTGTGACCTCTGACCTTTATCCTGCGAGCTCGGCCAATCAGCCCGTCCTGCTCCGACGTTCCAGCAGCAGGTCGACTCTGTGGAGGCTCGACTGGGGGGAGGAGCCACGGACCGGAGACCAGGACCTGAAGGGACCACGGACCCCCAGGAGCTGCAGGCACAGGACAGAGGACAGGTGAGACAGGTGAGACAGGTGAGACAGGTGAGACAGAAACAAGTACCTGGTCTGATCCTGACCCAGGTTTTAAACTCTACCTTGGTCTGAGCAGCGTTGAGCTCATGAACAGGCGCCGCCCTGAGGCAGGTGGAGAGGTCAGAGGTTACACAGCCGAGCTCCGCCGCCAGATCCAGAGCCAGACGTCTGGAGGAGGAGGAGGAGGAGAGGAGGGACGGAGAGAAGACAGAACCACCCTGCAGGAGGAGAGGAGGAGGAGGAGGAGGAGGAGGAGGAGGAGGAGGAGGAAGAGGAGGAGATAAGGAGGAGGAGGCAGGAGGAGGAGGAGGAGAGAGGAGGAGGCAGAGGAGGAGGAGGAGGAGAAGGTCAGTAAGAAACATGAAGCAGCTGCTGAGTGAGGAAACATCTGGCGCTGGTTGTGTGTAGTGTGTGTGTGTAGTGATGGACAGACTCACCATCAGCATCATTCTCTGGAACAGAGGTGGGGAGGAGGGGGGGGCGGGGGAGGAGAGGAGGTGAAGGCTCGTGATGTCAGCACCATGGCGCTCCGCCCCCACTGTCACCCTGGTGTTGTCTCCGCCCATTAGGGAGATGTGGGCGTTAACCCAGCGAAGCACAGCCTCCTGGTCTGACAGCCCATAGTTACCACGGAGACCAGACTCACCTGGAGGAGAGACATACGGGGGAGGGGCAAGTCAAGGAAGAGCTACGTGTGTGTGGTGTGTGTGGTGTGTGTGTGTGTTCTTTACCTGTGCTCAGGAATCCCAGTGCTGCAGTCCTGTAGCTTGCTGTTACCACGACGATGTTACCCAAAGCAGCAAGAGCGGAGCCATCCAACAGTCCTGGGTTCTCATTGGCTGATGGGTTGAAGAAGAAGACCAGGACTGGGACACGCCCCCTCTGACACACACACACACACACACACACACACACACACAGAGAAACATCAACAGGTGAGGTCAAAGGTGAACTCTGAGACGACCTGAGTGAGACAAGGACTCACCACTGCAGCAGGAGAGAAGACATTCAGGTAGAGACAGTCCTCAGAGACACCTGCAGACTCCTCCTCACCTGGCTGCACACAGGTGGGCCTACACACACACACACACACGCACACACACACACACACACACACACACACACACAATGTTACTGAGTCGTCCATATCAGCTGAAAACAGGAACAGTCCACTGACACAGACAGGTGACAGGCAGGTGACGGACAGGTGACAGGCAGGTGACGGGCAGGTGACAGACAGGTGACAGGCAGGTGACAGACAGGTGACAGGCAGGTGACAGACAGGGGACAGACAGGTGACAGGCAGGTGACAGACAGGGGACAGACAGGTGACAGGCAGGTGACAGACAGGTGACAGGCAGGTGACAGACAGGGACAGACAGGTGACAGGCAGGTGACGGGCAGGTGACGGGCAGGTGACAGACAGGGGACAGACAGGTGACAGGCAGGTGACAAGCAGGTGACGGACAGGTGACGGACAGGTGACACACAGGTGGTTACCGTGGTTTGGTGGCGTCCCAGGTTCCCGTCCAATCAGCTGGCTGAGCCTCCTCAAAGCGGAGCGATCCGATTGGTGGGCGGGCATAGGGGACTCCCAGAAACTGAACCACCGTCCTCTGGTCCGATCCCAGAGCTGTTTCCACGGCAACACCCTGCAGGGTCCCGTGACCTGGGATGGTGATGGTTGTAACCGGTGGCGACCGTTCTGAGGAGACAAACACAGAGCCAGGTGATTGCCAACCCTCCACCTGTGCTCTCTGCTGTGATTGGCTAACGGGCTCACCTGTCCTCAGGTACACCTGAGGGCGGGCTCTCTGATGACCAGCCTGCAGGAGGTGGTGGGTCTGGAGGAGCCGGGGGCGGAGCTTAGCCCACAGACTGTGGTGTCGGGGTAGAGGACGCAGCGGGCGGCAGACTCCACCTCACTGAGTGACACGGCCACACAAGACTCCGCCTCCTCGCAGGCTAACAGGAAGTGAACGGAGACGTGATGACAGATGTTGAATCACGACATAACGCTGTAGCAGTGGAGGAGATGTGTTTGTCTTTTTGGTTACCATGGAGACACCAGTCCCTGGTCCTGTTCCGGTCAGTGCTGATGTCACGGCTCAAGTGGATGACATCATATGCAGAGAGAGACGGGTCAACCAGGAGGGAGGAGTCAGAGAGGAGACGCCAGACGTCCAGAGACACTGGAACAGGAGGAGCAGGAGGAGGAGCAGTGGTATAAGTAACAGTAGTAGTACTGCAGTAGTAGTATCAGTACAGTAGTAGTACTGCAGTAGTAGTATCAGTAACAGTAGTAGTACTGCAGTAGTAGTATCAGTAACAGTAGTAGTACACACTCACCTGTGTGTGTCTTCAGGCTGAATGGGGGACACAGAGCAGGAGCTGAACTCCACTGATTCACTGAGAACACACACACACACACACACACACACACACACACAGTCATCACCAAGTTTAAATATTTACTGTGTGTGTTGTGTGTGTGTGTGTGTGAGAGTGTGAGTGTGTGTGTGTGTGTGTGTGTGTGTGTGTGTGTGTGTGTGTGTGTGAGAGTGTGTGAGTGTGTGTGTGTGTGTGTGGTCAGTACCAGGTTTCTGGTACCAGCCCAGTGGTTCTGGTGTCGTCTTCACGTCAGACTCTCTACAGTCCTGCGTCCTCCAGGTCGTCGTGTCGTCCTCACCACAGGTCTGAACCCCGAGACTGATCAGAGACAGACACACCATGTCTGAGCCACCTGCGCACACACACACACACACACACACACACACACACAGAGACAGAGACACACACACACACACACACAGTAAATAAACTTCCACAAACTGACCAAACTACAGCCACCACCATTTAACCTGTAGTTACCTGTTGACTTGGTGTCTCTGACAAAACCGATACCACGGCAACAAGGATCCTCATCACAACGCCGCTCACACTCCCTGAACCTGAGCGCACGCGCACACACACACACACACACACACACACACACACACACACACACACACACACCTGCAGATTAACTTGCTAAACTTTTACTTTCTGAAGATGTTAACTCCACACAGTAATATGTGTGTGTGTGTGTGTGTGTGTGTGTGTGTGTGTGTGTGTACCCCTCAGACAGCGGTGTGTTCTCCCTCACGCTGACTCTGCTGCGTACAGAGTAGGACACCATCTTCTGGAAGGAAACTCTGTGGTAGAAGCTCCTGACTGGTCCTGACAGATCCACTGCTACAAAGGAGGAATCAATCACTGATACTCGTCAATTTAACAGGTGTGTGTTCCATGTCACTGTCAGAGGATGTGACACATGATGTGATGTGTGTGTGTGTGTGTGTGTGTCCCACCCTTCCTGCTGTAGGTGTTGTTGGGCCTCCGGGCCAGCAGGGGGCGACAGGCTCGTCTCAGTGGTTTGTCGTAGCCTCCACACACTCTGGTGTCGGGGAACAAGGAGCAAGTGAAGAAACCTGCTGAGTCATCGTCTGTGAGGTCAGCGACCGAGCACAGAGGCTCCACATCACAGCCTGAACACACACACACACACACACACACACACACCTATCACCACAGCTCACCTGGGCACAGGTAACAACCTGCAACTGTCAGCAAAACCACAAAGTGTACGTACGTGAGAGGCACCAGAGCAGTGCCTGCTGGGAGTTGAAGTTGTTCTTGTTGAGCCAGAAGGAGAGAGAGGGGGGTCTCCTCTGAGGATCCACCAGGACGTCGTCTCCTGACAGAGACTCAAACCTCTGCTGCACTGACACTGCACACACACACACACACACACACACACACAGACGGTCGTGATTAATGTGAGGAGGGTTCTGATGTTTCACCTCTGAACTCTGTGTGTGTGTGTGTGTGTGTGTGTTCAGATGATACCCACCATCCAGAGGACTGAGTTCTGTTGATGCTGCACATGAACCAGAACCAGAACCAGAACCAGCTGCTGAGATGCACAAACACAGTGACAGTCAATGTGACAACTTTTACTCTGCTGTCCCACCTACAAACACCTGCACAAGAGGCCCCGCCCTCAGGTACATACACCACAGGTCAGAGGTCAAAAACTCTGCGTCTCATAGAAAAACAAAAGGAAACTTTAATTATTTGACATTATTCTCTTTTCACCAATATTTTTTATTCCTCTTTTCATTTTCATCTTTTTATTCCCCACAGTTTTGAACACTTCACGTCACCTGGTTGCTAACGGCTAACAGCTAGCAGCAGTGGGAGTCAGGGTTAATGTCAGAGGTCAGAGGTCAGGTACCTGAGTTCAGGTAGATGCCCTGGAAGATGAAGGCGTCCTGGTAGTCGTCCTGTGTTTGCGGCGGCAGGGCGGAGCCACCTGGGAACCAAACACAGCATCAGTAGAAACTACTTCCTGTCTGAACGTGTGCGTTTCCTGTTTGAGTCGAGGTTTGATTTTCTCACTGAACGTGAATGTCTCTCCTCCAAAGTCCCACAGGAAGCGGCCCTCCTGCTTGTTGTAGGTTAGCCCCACCCCACAGTCACGATTGGCCGGTCCCTGTCCAATCACATCCCAGTCCTGGTCGTCACACATCAGGACTGACGGAGCTCTCAGCCAACCACAGAACAGAGACCCTGAGGGAGGCGGGACATGCACCCAGTCCTTCTGTCACTTACTGTTCATTACATCACTCACTCGTTTACTCGTTCATTCACTCACTCGCTCTGTTTCCACGGTAACGTACCTCCGTTCAGGTTGTTGTGGTTGAGGATGAAGCCATCGCAGCACGTGTCACGGCTGCAGCCATCCTGACAGAAACGATGAGCGTCGGACACAGAGGTCCGTCTGGACGAGAACACCTGAGTTCTGAACACACCTGAGACCACCTTCCTCATCCTCATCCTCACCAAACTCTGCTGCGAGGGAAACTCCGCCCCTGACACACACACACACACACACACACACACACACACACACACCCGTCAGACTCAACATCGACTGTTGGCCAATGTCCATCACCCAGTTGCCATGGTAACACTACCTTTCTTCCTGATGACCAGCAGGTCTGAAGCTCCGCCCCTCACTTTGAGAGAGCAGCTCAGCCAATCAAACAGCTCGGCCTGAGGATTACCCAGAAACCCACTGGTCTGAAGAACAACACATTAAATACATGTTTATCATTAACAGCAACATCATATATGTAGAAACACTGTGTGTGTGTGTGTGTGTGTGAGTGTGTGTGTACCTGCTGGGAGGTGTTGCAGTGTGTATTCTGTGTGTGTGTGCTGTACAGTTCACACTGAGTGTTGAACAGCGCCACATGGTGACAGGACGGCTCCACTGCACAGGCTGAGAGAAACAAACAGAGCTCAGGTTCAACTGTTGACAGTGAATGCATCACTGACAGCAGAGTGTGTGTGTGTGTGTGTGCGTGTGCCACCTTGAACACAGGTCTTGAGGTCAGAGGTCACTGTCTGCAGGATTTCAGTATCTTCAGCTCCGACAATCAGATCTGATCCAGGAACAGCCTGAAACCTGCTGAGAACTACAACACACACACACACACACACACACACACAATTACAGCACTGATCCATATGTAAAAACAGCGCTGTTCTCTGATTGGCTGCTGCGTCTTCACCTGAGCACTCCTCATCTGTCAGAGCCTTGTCACTGCTGGTCCACTCAAGCTCCGCCCCCTCACTGCTGACACACCTCCACCTTCCGGACAGGAAGTCGGACTGTGCTGACAGGAAGTCGCCACTCTCTGAACACCGCAGGCCCCGCCTCTGACAGTCTGTCACACCTGTCACACAGACAAAGGTGATCATATTTCCATTGATCGATCGATTGATTGATTGATTGAGGCTCAGTGACTGAAGCTCTGACTCACATTGATTGACAGATGAAGATCCAGCAGGTGAAGAACCAGTGGGACACTTGTTGCAGAAGTCCCGCCTCTCTTCATCCTGATAGGTTCCCTGAGGACAGAGAAGACACCCCCTCCCTGAAGAAGCTCCCCGCAGGACAAACCACTGCAGAGACAGAGACAGAGACTAAAGACTGAGTCCACTACAGGACAGAGACCAGCAGAGACCAGCAGAGACCAGTACAGACCAGCAGAGACCAGCAGAGACCAGCAGAGACCAGCAGAGACCAGTACAGACCAGCAGAGACCAGACTACTCACCGCAGCCTTCACCGTCTCCAGACAGGTGGTAACCACGGGAACAGCCAAAGCTTGCCGTTGTCATGGAAACCAGTTTAGGCTCTGACGTGAATGTGGAGCGGACATTACCCAGAAGCCTCTGAACTCCCTCCAGGAGTCTGGACTCGTTCAGGAACAAACCTGAACAAAAACACAACCTGATCAACTTCTGGTTCTGATCACATGTTATTGACGAGGAAACACACTTGTCCGTCTCACCAATGTTGTGGAGGTCAGGGAGGTCAGAGGTCGGCAGGTCAGACAGGGCCACGCTCCACCTGACCTTCAGCTCCACAGACTCAGCACTGACACACTGCAGACGCACCAAGGAGTCGTCACACACCGACACAGAGTGACCAGACACCGGCAGCTACACACACACACACACACACACACACACACACACACAGAACATATGCAACTGTTTAATGAACCGAAACTGCTTCTACACACTAATGATCATCACACAGTGAATGAATGTGTGTGTGTGTGTGTGTGTGTGTGTGTGTGTGTTCACCTGTATGGAGCAGAGCCCCCTGCTGGTCATAGAGCTGAATAACAGAGACTGTACCCTGCTGATCTGAGAGCAGGACGAGGACAAGAGCCAGAGCTGAGAGGACGACACCGTCTGTAGAGGCTGAGAGACTACACACACACACACACACACACACACACACACACACACACACACACACACACACACACACACACAGAACAATAATCAAAAGGTGTAAACGTATCACAAACACAAAGATGCTGAAACATTGTTGACTCTTTCAGTTCATTAGCTACACGAACATAGTTTCTGCTCTGACCTCTGACCTCTGACCTCTGAACGCTGACCTCAGCTGTGGAACCCTGAACCTGAGATGATCAGTGTCTGCACTTGATGAACTAATGCAGATGAGGCCTTAAAGGTGACAGGATGAGTTTAGTCTGAGAGGCTCGGGGTCAGAGGTCAAGGCTTCAGCTACAGACAAAGATCCTTAGAAAGGTCAGAGGTCTCACTCTGACAGGCTCCTCTCAGTGGTTGTTCATCTCCGTCCCACTGACGACTGCCAGTCTCACACGTGAAGCTGCTGACAGGAAGTGAGTTGTGGTAACCATGGTGACAGATGAGATCACAGCTCTGACGACCATCGCCTGCCGGGCGGCAGACCAGTGCACCATGGTAATGACAGGGTCGGGACAGAGAGGACCTGGGGAGGACAGTGACAAAAATTTGGACCAATCAGAGGCCGTCTGTGGTCAGAGGCAGCGGCCTGCGAAGCTCTGACGATGACCTACGGTCACATGATGGGGTCCGACCGGTCTGACGAGGCGTCCTGGTCCCGCCCACCTCCTGTCCGTCCACAGACACGCACCAACAGGAAGTGACATCACACTGCAGTGGGATGAAGGAGCCATCAGGGTGACACTGGAGACCCTTCAGCTCACACCAGCTGGGACCTGAACGCACCACAGACCATTAACAGTGACAGTGAATGCATCACTGACAGCAGTGTGTGTGTGTGTGTGTGTGTGTGTGTACACGTACATGTCAGCTCTCCTGTGGTGCTCAGTGTTGCCGTCTGAATCTTCTCTCCAGTCTGAGGGTTCACACACCAACCTGCAGCGCCTCCTGTCTGCAGCACAGAGTAACGTCCGTCCTGACACACACACACACACACACACACAAGTGAGACATGTGGGCGGAGCTAAAGCTGTAGTGCATGAACATTTTGAATTCACAGGTAAACAACAGACACAATATTTCTCATCAATAATATTATTGATCATTGTTTTATTGATCACATCTGATCTACTGTTTTCAAATGTGATACAATGTTCTTACCTCGTCACATGTGGGGAGGGGTGGTGAGGTGTTGGGGTTTTTCATCCAACCAAAGAGCAGAGAGCGAGTATGAGCTCTTTGACAAGGAGTCAGACCTGCAACACACACACACACACACACACACACACACACACAGGAAGACCAATACAAATCACCCGAGTTATGTTTGAGCTGAAAGTGTGTGTGTGTGTGTGTGTGTGTGTGTGTGTGTGTGTGTGAGTGTGTGTATGAGCTTACATCTGGGCAGGCTGAGTGAGCGGCTGGTCAGAGAGCCTGGGACGTATTCTCCATCTTCATCAACGCACCAACACTGAGCTGAACACACACACGCACTTTGTTATTGTTGTTGTTTGTTTTGTTGTTATATCACATGATGATGTCACTGGTTTGAGCTATGATGTAATGTTTCACTGTGTGGACCAGGAGGAGATGGATCAGTGAATTACAGTAAACATGTTCATCGCATCATTTCCAAGATGGCCGACGTTTCTGCTGAGGAGATGTTTTGTTTTCCAGTTTTCGCAGCTTATATAAATGTAACACTGATGATTCAGACTGAGTCTCCACAGGACGGAGTGACTGCAGCCTCTGAGCGACTGTGGACACAGACACAGGAAGAACGTGTGACCTGAGCTCCAGGTGGAGACAGGTGAGTCACCTGAGCTGTGGTAGCACTGTGTGTTCAGCCAGCGGCCATCAGCATCACACTGAGGAGTGAAGGGCTGATAGGAGCGACGCCCAGGAGGCAGGAACATCTGGACAGCTGCAAAACAACATCATCATCATCATCATCATCATCATCAGTGACCCAAACACAGACAACACACGTCACTGCTGAGTCTGACTGTATCAATATTATCATTATGTTTGTAATCAACCAGAAAATCAGATCAATAGAACACCTGAACTGGGGTCATGTGATCAGTGTATCGTGATCTGCAGCTTCTGTTTCTCTGGAGTTTTATTCTGAAGGGCCATGACATCATCAGGAAGTGATGTCACACTGAATCAGACCAACATGTGTCTATCATGTTCATTCACATATAAAAACTCCCGACCGCTGAAGTCAAAGTGTTTTTGATCAAACGCACTGGAGTAAGCGGCCAGTTGCACAGCGGCGTTGGATCGGCTCAGCAGCCAATCAGAAATCCTCATCTCCTCCTCTGATTGGATGATCTGCAGCTCCTCGGGGGTCAGACGCAGACCCTCGGCCAATAAGAAGCCGTATCCCAGCGGCAGGTGCGAGGAGTTAGAGAGAGCGATGATGCTCTTCACCTGCTCTCTGAATGCAGCGATCTGGGCCGACACCTGAGAGCAGCCACCTGCAGGTTAGCATCGACCTTCTGTTAGTGTGGCTAACGGGTTAGCATCTCACAGCTGTACAGATGTTTATCTAAACTGACCTGCAGACGGCTGAAGCTTCTTTGACGTCGTCTCTGGACCTGAAAAACAGCAGACAGAGAACACAACAGACGGACAGTGAATGCATCACGGCTCAGTGCAGAGAACACAAACAGCTCTTCGGGTCATGATGACAAGATGGTTCCTGTGGCTCCGCCCTCAGGACAAACCTCACTTTAATCCACAGGACAAAGAGTGAGAATGTGTCTCGTGGAGACGTTTCTCTCCTCATATTTAAAACACCATGTGTCATGTCTTACAGCTGGCAGCGCCCCCTGCTGGTCCTGTGTTCGTCCTCCTCCCCTCGGCGTCCACACAGAAGCAGCGCGAGCCGACACACTGCAGCGACAGGAAGTCTCCGTCCTCCGAGCATGCTGGGATGTAGATCTCAGCTCCGGCCGCCATGTTTGCTCTCACTTTCAGCGCCGTCGCTCTCTCTCTCTCGCAGCGGGATGGACAGCGGGGCTGCCGGCCGGAGGTCCGTGACCCGGCGACCTCTGACCCCTGTGGGTCGACGCACCAGCAGTCTCCTGCCTGACACTGCACCTCCTGGAAACCACCACTGGACGTGCAGCTGGGAACAAAGATGGCCACTGCATCCTCCTCTTCATCAGCAGAGCAGGAAGGAAGCAGCGGAGTGAGGACCTGGAGGACGACAGGAGGCACAGCATCACTCTCTGACCTCTGACCTCTCATGTCAATCATCCAACACCTTCTACTGAAGCTCCTCCTCATCTGTCAGACGCTCGACCACCTGCTTTCTAACCTGGTCCACGGAGGCGTCCTGTGAGCTGCTGAGTCCAGTCAGTGTGAGCTGGAGGGCCGACAGGAAGCCTGGGTCCTCCAGGGCTCTGCTGATGGACTGGACCAGGTCCCGGTTCTCCTGGAGGTTCTGAGAGGAGAGACGCTCCAGGCCCAGAGCTCCTCGAGCCCCCACTGCCTCGCTCAGGTTGAAGGCCGCAGCGTTCTTCAGGAACTTCCCTCCAAACAGGTTCTCCTGGAGGCGCCGGGGGGAGGAGTGGGCCAGAGCCTGCAGAGCCCCGCCCACAGAGGGGAAGAGACCATGGAGGACTTCCACCAGCTGAGACAGGAAGGAGGTTGGGTCCGTATCCACCGGCAGGAGGTCCCTCAGAGGCCGGAGGAGGGAGAGGCAGGAGACTGGAGATCTGATGGAGGAGGTGCCGGAGAGGGGAGGAGCAACAGGTCCAGAGAAGAGACGGGACAGAGCCAGACGACGCTGAGAGGGACAGTCAGCTGGACCTGGAGGAGGAGGAGGGAGAGGGGAGGTGGGAGGGAGGGAGGAGGGAGGAAGATGGAGGAGGAGGAGTAAGAGGAGTTCATGAGATCACAGTACCAGCCCTGCCTCCTGCAGAGACACATGCAGAGTGTCTGGTGGACACCCACCACAGTCCGGGGCGTCTCCGAGCCGTCGTGTCCCAGGCAGCTCTCTCCCTGAGGGGTCCACACACCAGCACTGCCCCCCCCTCTGACACTGTGTGGGAGTGAATGCTCCTCTGCTGTCACAGGACGGGACGAAGACACTGGACGCCGCCATCGCCGCTCGCCGCTCCTCCTCACAGGGGGAAGGACCTGGGACAGACAGGCAGTTCAAACCAGTTTAAACCAGTTCGACCGGTGAGTGAGTCTGCAGCAAACCAGTGAGCAGGGACTGGGACGTTACATCTGAAGTGTCCGGTGAGGGCGAGGCGAACTCCCAGCATCCTCCGCTGCAGGATCCTGTAGATGTTGGTGTGAGAGAAGGAGCGACCGCTGCCAAGACCAGAGAACGCCGAGTCGTACACCTGTGACAGGAGGAGCTCCACGCCTGGACAGGATGTACACATCATCATCATCATCATCATCATCATCATCATCATCATCTTCATCATCATCATCATCATCATCATCATCACCATCATCATCATCATCAGAGTGTACCTGTGTCCTCCAGCTCTCGGCCTCGACTGTCTGAACAGAAACAGTAGGAGGAGACAAACGGGAACGACTTCCTGAAACTACTGAACGTCTCAAAGGCTTCTGGGAAACTGACACACACACACACACACACACACAGGTGAGACAGGTGTTTCAGGTGAGTCAGGTGTTTCAGGTGAGTCAGGTGAGTCAGGTGTTTCAGGTGTTTCAGGTGTTTCAGGTGAGTCAGGTGTTTCAGGTGAGTCAGGTGAGTCAGGTGTTTCAGGTGTTTCAGGTGAGTCAGGTGTTTCAGGTGTTTCAGGTGAGTCAGGTGTTTCAGGTGTTTCAGGTGAGTCAGGTGTTTCAGGTGTTTCAGGTGAGTCAGGTGTTTCAGGTGTTTCAGGTGAGTCAGGTGAGTCAGGTGTTTCAGGTGTTTCAGGTGAGTCAGGTGAGTCAGGTGTTTCAGGTGTTTCAGGTGAGTCAGGTGTTTCAGGTGTTTCAGGTGAGTCAGGTGTTTCAGGTGTTTCAGGTGAGTCAGGTGTTTCAGGTGTTCAGGTGAGTCAGGTGAGTCAGGTGAGTCAGGTGTTTCAGGTGAGTCAGGTGTTTCAGGTGTTTCAGGTGAGTCAGGTGAGTGTACCTGGTGAGGGCGTGCAGCAGGTCCAGCTCGGTCCTGTCGGTCATGTTGATGAATTTACACTGAACAGGCAGGAAGCTGCCGTCACCTGCACACTGAGGTGGGGGGGGGACCTGGGGGTGTGGAGGAGGCGCCTCCCCCTCACCTCACAGCTGCCAGGACCTACAGGTCAGAGGTCAGAGAGAGGAGGGTGGAGACAGATGTTCCTGTTTAGTGCTGGAGGTGGATCAGAGGGGTCAGAGGTCAGAGGTCATGTGTCTGTACGTACAGCGCTGAGGTGTCCCACTCTGTCTGGTCCCGTACAGCTCCATCCCATCCTGGTCCACACACCAACACTGCCCCCTGCTGGAGTCACACTGCACCGACTCATAAAGACCTGAAGGGGTACAGGTCAGCACCGTCTGCAGCTGACAGGGGGACGGGCCTGACGACAGACAGGTGGACACAGACAGGGGTGGACAGACAGGTGGACACAGACAGGTAGTGACCTACTGGGACACATGTTCAACACAGGACACAGGCCTCCCTCACTTTTCATATCTCAGCTTGATTTTCTTAGACTAATCCCTCTTCCTCTACCTGTCCCCTGACTGTCCTCTGCCTGTCCCCTGACTGTCCTCTCTCTCCCTGTCCCCTGACTGTCCTCTCCATGTCCCCTAACTTTCAACTCTCCCTGTCACCTGACTGTCCTCTCCTGTCCCCTGACTGTCCTCTCTCTCCCTGTCCTCTGCCTGTCCCCTGGCTGTCCTCTCTCTCCCTGTCCCCTGACTGTCCTCTCCCTGTCTCCTGACTGTCCTCTCCATGTCTCCTGATCCACCTGTTGACCTCCAGCAGCAGTGAGATGTAACTTATGACTCGTCCTGATACTTTGAGCTCTAACTTTACTTCCTGTTACTTTCCTTATCAATAATTGATCATCAATCAATACATCAATCGATCAATACAACAACAGTAGCAGATGACATCACAGTAACTCACAGGACCAGACGCCATCTTGGAGCAGAGCAGAGCTGTTGGTTCGAGTCCCGACGACCTCTTGACCTTCAGCATCTACACACCAACACTCCTGACCCCGCCCACTGCACTGCACAGGTCTACACACACACACACACACACACACACACACACACACACACACACACGATGTCGATGTGTATCAGATGATCAGTGACAAGCTGGTGTTTAAGTCTCTAAACCTGATACGATCTGATGACATCACAGGCTTCAGTGTGACGATGTGCTGTTTGACTGGACCACCTTCAGTCTGATGTCACCTGAGTGCTGGGTGAGGTCATCGACACTCACCTGAACCTGCCATCCTCTGTACAGTGAGGGACCGCACTCTGTTGCTTGGCAACAGCCACGCCCCTCAGCAACTCACACTGGCTCCGGCTCTCTGACTCCAGCTGGTACTCTGGACAAACAGTGACATCATCAGTCAGCTGTGACATCATGAGGGTGAGAGTCAAAGACAGGTGTCTAGGTGTCTCCATGGCAACAGGTGATGTGACACTGTTCAGCCTGTCGTCAATCACACTGATTAAAAACAATGATATAATACATTATATAATGGAACAGACTCATCGTCCCAACAGCAGCACTCTGCTTCCTCCTGACACACGTCCTCTTCAAATTAAACTGTACACCTACATCTGCCACACACACACACACACACACACACACACACACACACACACACACACACACACGGCTGCAGGTGTGTTTACCTGAGGCTTTGCCATGCAGCAGCTCCAGGCAGCAGAGCAGGATGCAGGTGACGGCGAGCAGCTGAGCCATCGTCTCCGCAGTGACGGACCGAGCGTCTCTGCCTGGTTATAAACCTGCAGACCTGCTGAGTCACCATGAGGAGGACCGACCAATCAGGACACCTGCACCCCTCCCCCGCCCTCTTCTCCATTCTCTTCTGTCCACGGTGGTGGAACGAGGAGTCCTTGAACATCACTCAGGGGGCGGGCAGCGAGGTGTGAAGCCCTCTGATTGGACGAGAGGCCCTCTAAGACACAGGTGATGAGGGTCAGTGCCGAGTGTGACGCCCATGTTTTCACTGCAGAGACCTGAAGACGATTCACCTGACCACCAGGTGACACAGCTGAGGGACTCAGACCTGTGACGTCTCTGGCACCAGGACTGAGCCCTCACCTGAACCCACGCACCGACACAAGAGCTCCTGTTTGTTGGCATCGTCACAGTGGCGTGATCTGTGAGCCGCCAGCTTTGTGGTGGCAAAAAAGATTTCTGTCTGATCAATGACCAAGGTGAAGACACGTCTTCACACGTCGGCCATCTTTCCTGAGTTTAATAAGCATTCTGCATGAACAGTCAGTGAGTGAGTGAGTGAGTGAGGACGTCCTTCACTCTGCCAGTCTCATAGTTTCTCTGAACATGTGTCAGTAGTCACGGTGGGCGGCACACAGATGGTGACATCATCATTCCTACTGGTTTGCGAGGGCATTGTGTTTTTATGAGGCTCTACACATGACCTCCACCCTGTCTTATCTGTCCTCCATCACTCCGCTGTCGTGTTGCTGTCAGTGTCATAAATCACACACCGCAGTTACCAGACACACTCAGTTTGTGAAACACGCTACAAGTCAAACATCAGTAACATCAGAATTTTCCATTGCTGCCACAGAACCTGTTTGATGTTCACAGGTTACGACACAGGAAGAACTGACTCATTTCACATCAAGATAAAAAAAACACTTCTTGAAAAATTAAAAGAGGAAGTGATAAATTCCCAAAGACATAAAACACACCTCATCTCAGTTTGACAGTCAGTGTCTCCATCACCACTGGGTCACCACTCGTCACAATGAGGACGTCTTTGGAGCTTTGGAGCTTCCTGCTGCTGCTGCTGGGTGGTAGGACCTGTGTGTGTGTGTGTGTGTGTGTGTGTGTGTGTACCTGTAATTCATGATCATTTGACTGATTGATGGATTCTCCTGAGCTGAAGTCTCTTTGAGTTTCCAGCTGGCACATACACAGACCTCAACATGAAGAGACTGAGGCGCCGCGTCACCGTTTTGTTGCTTAGTTGATGTTTAGCTGAACAAAGAAACTTATAAAAAAAACTGGGAGACTGATCAGAGAACAGTTCTGCAGCAGTCTGATGTCACTGTGTGTGTGTGTGTGCAGGTGCTGTGGGTCAGAGGGTGAACTATCCACCTGCTGTCTGTGCTGTCAGAGGGTCGACTGTCACCCTCCCCTGCACCTTCACTCCTCAGTCTGTCAGGAATGGAAATCCAGTCTCAGTGAAGATCAACAGAGTCGTCTGGTGTAAGGATCATGGACTTTGTCACGGTACGACTCCGTCTGTGTCCGACAGTGAGTCGAGGACCAACAGGCCCATCGACCATCGCTACAGTTACCTGGGAGACAAGGAGGGAAACTGCACTTTACAGATCACAGATGTGCAGAGGAAAGACCAGGGGACGTTTTACTTCAGGATGGAAGCTGAGGATGGTGTAGGACACTGGACTGGACCAGAAGGAGTGGTCGTCACAGTTGTTGGTGAGAGAAGCATTGACCTCTGACACTGATGTGAGTCATTAATATTAATGAGCTGAAGTAAAGTGTTGAATGAATTTCAGGGGCAGTTCAACTGAGAGTGAGCAGCTCCAGTGGAGAGAGAGAGAGAGAGGGTCACACTGTCACTCTGCTCTGCTCCGCCTCCGTCTGCACCATCCACCGCCTGGAGCTCACCTGGTTCAGAGGTGACCACGCCCTCTCAGAGTCTGGCCCCGCCCTCCAGCTCGGCCCTCTGACCACACAGGATTCTGGGAACTACAGCTGTGCTCTGAAGAGCGACCCCAGGTCACGTTCTGCAGCGTACCTGCTGCAGGTGGAGGCTGCACACACAGGTGAGTCTCTGTCTGATGTTCCTCTACTTCCTGTTTCTGTCACCTCTGTGTCACAGCCACCGTCTCTCCAGATCCCACAGTGGCTGCCCTGACCATCACCCGCCTGCTACTGATCGCTGTGCTCACTGTGCTCATCGTCATGGTAACGTCTATCGTCATCAAAAGGTAAGTGAACCCCAGGACATGAGCAGCTCCTGTGTCTGGAGAAGCCTGGACAGTCCATCACACTGCTGTTGTTGTTGTTGGTGTGTCTGCAGGAGAGCAGGTGAGCAGGGAGACAAGTGATGCTGCAGGTGAGCCTCTCGGAGCTCCTGATTGGTGGAGAAGCAGAAGAGAGCGTGGAGGTGGTTACACTGCAGACTTTATACTGTTCATCATGTAGTTGATAATTCAACTTCAGTAACAGATGAAATGTGAGAGAGTGAGCAGAGTGACTCATGACTCAGAGAGGAAGTCCACGCTGGTGTCATCACTGTCACTGTGGTCACAGCACAGATGCTGACTGGTATATTACAGTAACAGGACAGTTCAGTTCTTTGAAGCGGGGTTGTATGAGGTAGAAATGCCCCCCTGTGTAGGCCAACAGGGGCAGAACAGAGAGCTGTGGGGCAGTTTGTGCCTCATACACCCCACTTTAAAAAAACTCAAAGATCCCTTTAACACTGCTGCTTCTCTTTTTCTCTGGTCGACCTGTGTGTCTGAACTCTACTTCCTGTTCCAGACTGCAGGCGCCATGAAGGATGAGGCCTCCACCTGACATCACTGATCACCATCTCTGACACATCTGCTCTGCAGCCGAGTGGTGACTCATGTCATGGATCCAACGTGTTGATAGTTGTGTGTGTTCACAGCTGATGACTTCATATATTCTAATTCAGTGTTTATGGTTGTCAGATGGTCTCTGTTGTGCTTCACCTTGATGACACCTGACATCTCTACCTGCTCAAACAGTGCAGCCTTGAACACATGATGTCCTCGATCTGACATACGTTACACTGATGATACTGAACCTGTAACTGGAGTCTAACTGGTTCGATCTGACCTCACTCAGTCCAGCAGTGAACATTGACGCCTCTTTTCCTAAAGGAGACACAGGCTTATTTTTGTCAACTATTTAAATCCTGAGCTCCAAATTCAAAAATATAGAGTAAAAGTCATCAAGGCAAAGACATCAATGATGTCATTAATGGCTGATGATGTCATCATCACAACAAAATACGGTGTGTGTATATATATATAAACAACTCCAATACTGTGTAAATGAACTTCCTCTATACAAAGTTTCCTGTCATGTTAATAAACGATCTCATCAAGGCAAGGCTCCAGCGCTGTTGTTTCCTCGTGACGACTTGTTGCTATGGACAATCACCATGGTAACATAATGTTCCATGGAAGGGCGCGAAGGTAATCCACATAACTTCAGGTGGGTTGAATGGTCCATGGGAGGTGAAGCACTGGTTCCATCATCAGACAGCATCACATAGTTCAAGCCTCCAGACAGGTTATACCAGACTAAATGTATAGATACGCCGGAGCTGGAACCGGGAGAAGAACCGTTACGGGTTCATGTACCAAAACACGGACCAACATCCCAAAGTTCATGGGCTTCACCAGCCTCTTAGCATCAAGGAGCTGTACCGGAACCAGTACCGGCTTGGATTCTGGTACCGGTTCCGGTTCCAGTTCGAATTTGGGTTCTGGTCCCGGTACCGATCCTGGTACTAGAACCTGAACTGGTATGAGAATCCGAACCGGTACCAAAAACAGTACCGGGACCAGAACCGGGACTGGGACCAGGACTAAAACCGGGACCAGAAGCAGGTCTGTTCTGATGCTTCCGACTACAGCTGCTGTATTTGCACATTGCTATGAACTGTGGGTCATTTCATGAAGCAAAGTCAGTGTTGATGCTGACTGACAGTGAGGGACATAAACTGACTTGATGATGTCACAATGGGACACTCACACACTTCACATGAAGGAACCCAACTCACATACAGTCTTTGGTCTGTGAGAGACCGGACTGGAACTCAGCCATTAACATGATGGACCAGGCCGGGGACACAGCAAAGAGAAGGACAAGGCCAGGGACACAAGGGCCAAACTCCCTTCTGCCTCTCAGGCCCTGAACCCTGACTGACTTGAACAAGGTCAGCTCTAAGTGAATGTGAGTGTGAGAGACTGAAAGGGTCCAGATGCTGTGATAGGAATGGGACAGGACCAGGACCAGGACATAAACTGACCTGATGATGGGACAATGAGACACTGACAAACTTCACGTGAAGGAGCCTAAATCATATACAGTCTATGGCTCGGCAGGTGCACCGAGACATGCTGGAGGCCCAGGTTGTGTCCGGTGTTCACCCTCCCAGGGTGCTGTCTCCACCAGCTTCAGCAGCGCTCGCAGCCTCCTCTGATTCACCTGGAGATGGTGAGCTATGGCTGCTGGCCTGTGACACATCTGCACTGTTCACCACCACAGCAGCAGTCCAACCCTGCTCTACGGGGCTTGTTGTGACGACCTCAGCAGGCGCTGAGTCTGACCCAGAGCCAAGTCTGGAACCGGAACGTTCCCATTCTGTGGCCCCTCCCTCTAGTGGTCAGTCCAGCTCCTCTCAGCCGGCTTTGCGTGGAACTGGCCGTTGGACCGCCAGTCAACATCCCAATGTTCATGGGCTTCCCCAGCCTGTTGGCATCAGGGGGCCATACCGGAACCGGGTCCCGGTACCGATCCCGGGTATGGTTCCGGTACCGATACCGGCCGCGGTTCGGGTTCCGGTACCGATCCCGGTTCTGGTTCCGGTACCGGTCGCTGTTCGGGTTCCGGTTCTGGTGCCAGTTCGGGTTCCGGTACCAGAACCCGAACTCGGTACCCGAACCGATAACGGGCCCAGACTCGATTCTGGGACACGAACCGGTACCGGAACCCGAACCGGTACCAGAACCCGAACCCGAACCGGTACCGGTACCGGAACTCGAATCCGAACCGGGACCGGGACCAGAACCGGTACCGGAACCAGAACCGGGACCGGGACTAAAACCGGGACCAGAAGCAGTTCTGTTCTGATGCTTCCGTCTGAAAATCTGAAAAATTAATCTGAGGGATGTACATTGTGATTTTATTTTTCTGACCAATAACTGGTTTTAACCTGATCAGATTAAGATGCTCTTCCCAACGTCTGAGACTCGATTTACATCGATCCGCAACCCGATCATCTATTGGTGATTGAGAGCAGATCGAAGGTGTTTTTTCACACACGCTGCTCCAGCTGAGCAGCCACACCCACTGCGCTCCGTCTCCGCTGACCGCCGCTCAGGTGGAGGTTAGATCCTCACAGTTTAAACTCTTTTATACAAAGACTAAAGAGAGAGGAACCGCAGAGCGCTCCTCTCACAGCCCTGCTCAGCTGCAGGTGAGCCCCGCGCCACCCTCCCACAGGTGAGTGCCTCACCTGTAGGAAGGCATCAGGACTTTCCTCAGCGCCGTTTAACCGACGGCGCTCTGAAAGTACCACCGTGTGAGCAGACAGATGTGCTGAAGGGAGACGGTAAAAAGGAGTGGTCCAATAATATGGGACTTGTCCCACCCACATATAATGGGTCCGACGTCCATGCACTTACCTGTCCCATAGAGAAGAAACAAGAGGAAGGGGTGAAGGCGGAAACCCGTAAAGGAGGGGGTCCCCAGAAAAAAGACGTAGGGGAACATTAAGTAAAGGGTAAGAGTAGTTACATAAGTACCAGTGTCACGTTGTTGTGACCAGTATTAACCCTACACAGCTACACCTGTCCAGGTCGCCATTAACTCTGAACACAACAGCTCTCCTGAGCTTCCATGGCGGAGGAGGCTCCATTGAAACGGCCTGCAACAGACACCTTCTACACCACACACAGCTGCGCGGGCAGGAAGCACCCGGTCGGATGTCGGTGTGTTTCACTCACCTCGGTTAAAGCCCGCTCCTGTTTCTTCACAGCGGTGAACCAGTCCGCCTCTGTGATATCTCTTCCAACATCCAGTCTGCGGTTTCTCCGGGCGCCATTTTGTTTTCGTCAACAGACCGTCTCGCCCTCCCGCAAACAGTGGTTAACACATTTCATTCATTCGCTGATTAGAGGAAAAGCCAATAAACTCGCATGTTGTTTGTTTGTTAACTTACCATGACTGGTTTGCCAGAAGGTCCGAGGCTCTGCTGACCGCTCACTTCACTACTTCTAAGTAAATGCCGATTCCAGTTTCGCCTGCCAATGTGCAATACCACAGTTGACCACACAGACTCACAGTCACCAGCTCCTACGGCGCAGGGGGGCGCTGTTTCCCCTCACAGCTGGAGCGTGCAGCATTTTTTCTTGGTTAAAAAACAAAACCAAATCTATAACAACTTCTCAGCATATTATGACCCAGGTGACCTGACTCTGAGCTGGACTCCTGCAGCTTGTCATGGCTCTGCCGTCAGCTTTACCGTTACCTCCTACTGCCTCCAGCGTGGCTCAGTCCTCAGCTCTTCACTGTCATCAACACGTTCAGTTGAACATTTGTCCATGATGTGAAACACACTGACTGTGTCCTGCTCTTCATCTGCTCCTGCTCCGTTTGTCTCCTCCGCCCTACGTCATTCTCTACTTCTGCCATCAGCTTTATTTTGAAAGGAGCACAGGTGTCTTCCTCTTGTTCCCTGACTGCAGTGCTGTGAGGCCCTGTCCTGATGCTTCACTGTTTTTCAGTTTGTTTTAGCTGGTCTGTTCACTCTTTGATTACCCACAATGCCTTTGTGATCAGAATGAATATATGAACAATATTTGTGCCGTTTATTGATTCAAGATGAAAGATCTCCTTTACTCTCACCGTATAACAAGAGAAAATACACAACAAAGTAATGTGAGCTCCTGCATCACACGTCCTGCAGCATCATTACTTCACTTACATCAGAGGTTGTCAACATTTGTCCAGACCGTCACAGAGAACACGTGATTCAATCAATGTTAAAAACAGAGCAGATTCATGTCAATTTATTACACGACAGAATATTCATCGATCATAGATACAAACGTGTTAAAGACAAAGTGATTTTCACTGAATGTATGTGTGTGTGTGTGTGTGTGTGTGTGTGTGTGTGTGCGTACACACTGTTTTATATATACATACACAAAAGCCTTCTTCCTGAACATGATTCATGTTGATACAAAAACCGATGTCTTGATTGTCAAAAGAAAATAATATTATTCTCAGTTTTACAGTGAATTTAGTGATTTACTGGACGTGTACTGGGCTGAAGACAGAAAACAAACAAACAAACAAACAGCGTTAATGTCAAAGATCATCTCACAAGCCCGTCACACGTACGACACACACCTGCTCAGATACAGGTGTGCTCGTTTTGATTTAATTACTCACAACAGCAGAATTATCATCATCGTCATCTTCATCATCATCATCATCATCATCAGTAAAAAGTCTTTGATTTCTTGTCAGAGACTCGGGGGCCACTTATCACAGGAATGTTAAGTTATAAAAACGAATTAAGCTGAACCGTGTGTGAGCAGCAGGCGCCACGTCCTCGTGTTCGGTGTGAACTTGCAGTCCGCTTCATTCTCTGGGCATAAAGGTTAAAGTACGTCTGTCAGACCGTGGAGGCTGACGCAGTTTGAACCGGAGATTAAAAACATTAAAAAGAACATTTCACCCAAACACATCATTCTGTTCTGATCCCTAAACGTTCAGATGGAGAAGGACGACAGGAAACACCACGACCACTCAAAACCACGAAGAAGAGAAAAATGGCAGCAAATTCATTGTCAATAAAGTTTTGTTTTGTCTTCAATTGACAAAAACATCATTGACAGACAAACGTGAAGCGTCTGTTCACACCTGACCTGGACTCAGACGCTGATGTGACAGAGCTGGAGGAAACCTGACCTTCACTGTCAACTACTTCATCAGATTCTCCTTCTGCTGTGTGTGTGTGTGTGTATGTGTGTGTGTGTGTGTGTGTGGCCCTGACATCCTGCTGTAGATATCCTAACACTAACCCACTTCATATAATGTTGAAATAACAGCATCATCATCTTCAGAAAACATTTAGCATGAAGAATAAAGTGATGAAGACGACGGTCACAGATCTGAAGACAGAAGACGTTTCATAAACAACAGTATGTAACAACAGAGGGAGAGACAGAGTGACTGGTTCAGAGGTCAGAGGTCAGACAGGAGGACGTTCAGGTGGGACACTGAGGGACGGAGGTGGAGACTCATGGGAAACGGTGTGTTCAGTGACTGAAGGAAAAAACTGACTCCACAAAACAGACTCACCTGTGCTGCTCCATCTGAGCGACCTCAGTCTGAGCTTCAGGTGTCTCACAGCATGAGACACAACCACAGGCTGCCAAAGGTCAAACTACGGTGGCTGACGAGGACAAACTCACCACAGCTGCAGCCGTTTGTCCTCGTCAGCCACCGTACCTGACCCATCAGAGAGGAGCAGGGTAACTGTGAGGTGAGCGACCTTCTGTCGTCTCCCCCTGCTGGACAGGTGGCAGTCCTACACCTACACCTACACCTGTCCTGACCTGCTGCAGTCATTTGGGGTCAAAGGTCGAGGAGGCGGAGTCAGACATGGAGATCTGGTTCTTTGTGGAGCAAAGTTTCTTCATTCAGTGACAAAGGTCAGAATTTAAATGGAGTCCTCATGAGGCGTTCAGGGCCACAACGACAACGACAGGACGACAAGGTTCTGACACAGTATTGATTTGATTTGTTGGCAGTGTTTGTCAATAAATTTAATGATGACTCGTCCAGCTCTGATTGGCTGGAACATTTCATTGGTCTGATGCGTTCACTGTCTGTTAAAGAATCTGATTTTAAACAGGACAAACATCTGGCTTCTGTTTTTACACAAACACATCTGGTTTTAGCAGCTGATTGATTAGATTACAGGGAGATTGATCAGTGATCAGCTGCAGTGAGCTGTGACTCAAAACAGGATTTAAACTGCTTTAAAAATGGACACCAGGTTGCCCCGCCCCTCCTGTGGTTGAAGTTCCACCTCCTGATGTCACGTTGAAAGGAATAGTGCTAAGGTGACCTCTGACCTCTGAGTGCAGTGTAGTAACAGACTTATGCTGGACCGCTGGGTGGGTTGAGTTTCTCCACCTCCGGCTGAGGCGTCGTCGCAGGACCGCCGTTACTGGACTCCATCTTCCCGCCTTTCTTCGGAGGGACCCCGCGGTACTTAATAATCAGGAGGAAGTCAGCGGCAAAGGCAACGCAGGCCAGGAAACCAAACGCCTGGAGAAGAGAGGGGGGGGGGTCAGGCAGGTGAAGGAGAGCAGGAGGGGAGAGAAAGAAGGATACAGGTGTAAGGAGAGAAAAAAGAGAGGAGGGAAGGAAGGAGGGCAGTGAAAGAAAAGAGAAGGTATGGGAGGAAAAAAGAGAAGAGAAAGTTGGAAGAAGAAGAAGAAGAAGAAGAAGACAGGAGTGATGGAGTGAAGGAGGGCGGAGTCTCACCACAGCTGCTCTCTCCACAGTCGAGCTGCTGTTCTGAGCAGCAAAGGTGATGGAGGAGATGATGAAGAGCAAGGTGATGACGAGGGTGTAGAAGAAGTCCTGAGGAGAGGAGAAGAAGGTCAGCATCCATCCATCTATCTATCCATCCATCTATCTATGTATCTATCTATCTATCTGCAGTACAATCTTTTCGCCACTTGGTGGCGGTGCAGCATCGTGTCCTTATTTATCCACCGAAGAAGAACTTCCGCCGCGGTCAGTGTAACTTCCGGTGTCAACATCCCGGTCTCCGCCGGTCCCTCCCGTGGATCACCGGACACCGTGAGCCCGTGTCAGCCCGTGTCACCGGCCCGGCTCGCTCTGACGATGCCGTGGCGGTGCTGCGTCCCCGGGTGTCGGAGCTACGACGAGGCCAAGTCGATGGGCGTCGTGTTCCACGGGTTACCGACCCGGGACCCGCAGCGCTGCCGAACCTGGCTCAACGCGATCCGGAACCCGCGGTACGACGAGAACACACCTGTGTCCAGGTACAGCGGGGTCCGGGTGTGCAGCCTGCACTTCACCCCCGACGACTACGAGGAGGACTTCCGGGCCAAGATCCTGAACGTCGCGCCCAAAGCGCTGCTGAAGAGCGGCGCCGTGCCGTCGGTGTTCCCCGGGAGAGGAGAGCCCGAGCCCGGCACCATGGAGCCGACGCCCCCCGCCCCGAAGAGGAGCAGGACCCGGGTAAATGTCTCGGTCTGTCCCGGTCCGGATCGACCCGGTTCAGTGACAGAACCTGTTGCTATGACAACCTCAGCTCAGGGACTTAATGAGACGTTCAGGTGTCAGTCTGCAAAGCGAGGTAGAATAAGGTTTGTTTAGCTATCGATCATCGATTGATCATTAATTAAAACTTTCTAACGATCGATTCTTGTCAGTCAGCGCTTCTTTAACAGACTCCATTTCCCATCAGGCCTCAGGGCCCTGCAGGCTGAGTCTGTGGGTAGTTCAGGTCCAGTTCATCTGGAGCAGACCCTCCAGATGTTCCAGATGTGACTCATTGATCCAGGTGTGTCCTCCTGTGTCCTCAGCCGACCTGCGGAGCCGCGTCCAGCTCGTCTCAGCCCCGGCGTCCGGCTCCGAGGACAGCTTCTGCATTGTGGTGTCGCTGGACGAGTTCAGCTCCGTGACGGCGTCGGACGAGTCGGACGAAGACCCGGACAAAGACTACGCCCTGGTCCACACCCGCAGCCTGATGGAGCTGTTCAGGACCTGCCAGACCTGCGGACAGACCATCGTGGACAAGCAGCTCGTCCACTCAGGGGCCCAGCTCAGGGTCAGGTGGAGCTGTCATGGCGGACACTCGGGGACGTGGAAGTCCTCGCCGCGCCTCAAAGATGTGCCGCTGTAAACCCCGCCCACTGCTGCTGGACGGTCAGACTCACAGAGGGACTGAGACCAGGGACAGCCTCCAGGGGTCCCTCACCCACCGGGGGCCCCTCATCTGCAGGGGCCCCTCACAGCACGTGTAACTGTGTCATGTCACTGCTGGTCAGAGGCTGAGCCAGGAAGCACCTGTGACATCAGCAGGGTCACGTGACCCAGGAGTAATGTTGTTGTTTTCATCTTTAGCTCAAATGTGGGACTGTCCATGTTGTGGAGCTGGACGTCATGACATCACAGCGTCCTCAGCCGAAGCTGACCAGGAGTAAAGGTGAAGCAATAAACACCTGTTTCAGAAAACACACCTGTGTCTGTGCTCATCAGGTCTTTATGCTAAGCTAAGCTAACTGGCTGCTGCTGCTGCAGGGCAGGAGGTGTGTCAGGTGGAGGTGTGTCAGGTGGGCGGAGCAGCTCCTTCTTACCACACTGTGCCAGCAGGTGATGCCGACCCTGTTGTGGAGGTTGGTGGAGAGGAGGATGAGGAGCAGCGCGGTGAAGAGGAAGGCTGTGCAGCTGACGAACTCAAAGAAGTAGAGGGCGGAGCAACTGATGCAGCTGCTGACGACCTCCTCCAGGATGAACGCCACGAAGGAGAGGAGCTGATGGAGAGAGGGGAGAGGAGGAGGAGGAGAGGAGGGGGAGGAGAGGAGGGGAGGAGAGGGGGAGGAGGAGAGGAGGGGGGAGGAGGAGGGGGGGGTTGTTGTTGTGTAAATGATGAATTACAGAACTAAACCTGATTCATCAACCGTTTGTTATCACATGTTGAACTGAACCAGGGTCAGAGCTGCTGACTGTGTGTGTGTGTGTGTGTGTGTGTATGTGTATGTGTGTGTGTGTGTGTGTGTGTGTGTGTGTGTGTGTGTGTGTGTGTGTGTGTGTGTGCTTCAAGTCAAACTGAGGTTTAAGGGAACACAAGTGTTCTCACAATTATAGAGACACAAATGTGTGTCGTGGCATTTTAGGGAGGAGCTGCCGCCCACACACACGTACGCACACACACACACGCACGTACGCACATGCACGGACGCACACACACACACACACGTACGCACACACACATCAGTCCGTCCTCAGGATGAACAGAAGCTCTGAGGGTCAGTGAAGGCATCATGGTGGTCAGAACCAGTCTGGGCTGGTTTACTGGAGGAAGACTGTGGTGGAGATGAAGAGCAGCCTGAACCACAGAGCTAAAGACGGAGCTGACATCAACACACACCCTGTATTCTGTGTGTGTGTGTGTGTGTGTGTGTGTGTGTGTGTGTGTGTGTGTGTGTGTCAGGGTTTGATTCCAAGAGGAGGAGGAGGAGCTGATCCTACAGGTCCCATGATGCAACTGTACAGTGAGGTCACAGTTTATCTCCCACATCTGGACAAGTAGAAACATCCAGACAGAGGTGACCTGAGTGCAGGTGACCCCCCCCCCCCCCCCCCCCCCCCCAACACACACACACATACACACACACACAACACACGCTGTGGTCTCCAACCCAGCAACACTTCCTGTCTCTGTTTCACAATAAAGGTACTCTAAGATAAAGATCCTGGAAGGCTTTTATTATGAAAGCCCCCCCCCCCCCAGTCCGACTCATCCATCACAGATCCTCTTTTTGTGAATGACTATGTGATGGTGGTGTGGAGCTGGGGCCCCAGGGCCGGATGCAGCCGGTGGCCCCCCAGCTGTGAGTTGCGACAGCAGCTCTGAGATCTGCTAACGACAGCTACAACACACACACTCACACACTCTCACTTCCTGCTACTGCTTCCTGCTGGACAGAGGTCACACACACACACACACACACACACACACACACACACACACACACACACACACAGGCCCTGCTGCAAAATCGAACTAAAACACCAAATGTGGATCAATCCGCCGCAGAAAATAGTCCCGAAGCAGAGAGTTGGTATCGTCTCCTGACCTTCGTCCTGGCGTGTGACGTCTCAGACTGGTGCTGGTGGAACGAAGCACGAGTGACGTCCATCACTGTGCTATTGTTTTCCTCAGAGATCAAATGTAATCAGATTACTTTGGGTTTGGTGTATCTCACACACCTGAGCCTGGATCTGCAGGTGCCACAGGGTTAACCTTTAACCAAGGTAACCTTTGACCTTCTGGATGAGCACTGTCATGGTGGTCAGACGTCTGAGACCTGCTGACATCACGGTGACCTCTGAACTCATGCGATGAAGGCTCAGCCTCCTCATCCTCACGACTTCATACACAGATACAGATGTGGTTGTCATGGTGACAGAGACCAAGCTACGGCAACGAGAGCTCAGACGACAGCAGCAACAGAAACATGACATCACAACATGACCTCACACACACACACACGCAGGAAGTCCCGGGGTCTTTGAACTCACCACTTCCAGGATCTTGATGATGAAGCGGATCTTGTCCAGATGTTCTGATGGAACCAGGCACCAGGTGGTTTTAGGGTTCGGAGTCGTCGTCGCAGAGTAAACTTCAGACGCCATGACGGAGCTGAGACACACACACACACACACACACACACACACAGAGTTCAGTGTTCTGGCAGCTCAGGGCCACCGTATACGCCGCAGACTGAAACAAACACACCTTCAGTCTTTAAAGTCTGTCACTGTCTGAGAGGTGGGGCTGAGGAGACATCTGATAATCAATACAGTTGATAGGTGATCGATCTTCACTTTAACACAGAGTCCTCTAAAAAACTGATCAGAGTTTAAGACGCTGATGTGTTCACGGACAGTCGGGCATCTCAGCTCTCTGAGTCTGGTAATTCAGACATTGTACTTGTTATTATTGAATGTAACACCCCCCCCCACCACCACCACCACCACCACACACACACACACACGTGCTTGTTGTGTGTGATGTTTATGCACCAGAACCACGACACACACACGTCACCTGAACGCACCAACCCTAAACTAATGTCACAGATCATTTACACATAAACACACGTCCACATAAAACAACACAGTGGTGCGTTTACGGACCGTGTCTTCTCCGCTGTAACGTTTAGTGTCGTATCTGTGTGGCGTTCAGGAGCACGTTCCCTGAGAGTGAAAGTGAAAGTGTGCAGGTAGAGTTCAGGTGAACAGGTGCGACTTATTCATGACATTTTATCGACTCCATGTTCTCACACACCGGGCCCTCGGTCCGCTGCAGAACGAACCGAACCGAGCCGAGCCGATCCGAGCCGAGCAGAGCCGAACACCTTAAGTATTAAAATAACGCCGAGCTCAGTTCGGCTCCTGGACCCGTTGTTCACCGCGGAGAGTCCGGGGAAAACCCGGGAGGAGACGGTTAAAGGTGGAGCTCTGCGGGGTGTGTGTGTGTGTGTGTGTGTGTGTGTGTGTGTGTGTGCGCGCGCGCTTGTGTGTGTGTGCGGGCGCGCGCGTGGTGATTTTACCTGCGGTGTTTACTTAGTTTGAACAGAAACGACGTTAACTGGTAAATCGTCGGTTTTCTAACGCAGTGTGGCGTGTGACGTTTCCTGCCGTCATCACCGTGGCCTCAGACTCTGGTGACCGGAGCCGCCGCCGCCACAGGAAGCAGTTTCCCGTGATAACCGTGACCAAAGCGACCGGAGTGACGGACTCACCTCTCACTTGTCTTCCGCTTCACAACGTAACGTTCCCGCTGAAAAGTGTCTGGTCGCTTCGCCTCGAGCTCCAGACAAAACTTCAGACAAACTTCAGACAAACTTCAGACAAACTTCCGCATCCAGAGTTTTAACCGTGTGTCAAGTCACAACAGGAAGTGCTGTTCCCACTTCCGTTTAGGATTTTCAAATTAAACGTACGCTTCCTGTTAATCCGGTCATTTTCATTTTATTGGATGTTAGAAAGTGAAAATGTTTCTCAGCGGAATCAATGAATAATAATATTTATGTTTTTATTCTCATCTGTACTGATATTTATTGATCTGCTGCTCCTGCTCAGATCATCTTTATTGATCAGCACAAGTTCATCTCACACAGATGAGAAAGTTTGACTCATTTAGCTCAATGAAGAAACAGAGGAATAAACACAATAACACCACACCAGTGTAATCAATATGAACAATAATAAGAGAGGCGCCTTTCTGACTCTCACAGAAAATGTTGGTGTTTCAAAATAAAACAGTGGTTTGTTGTATAATATCATTTATTTATTTCACACAGTGGTCGAGTCGTTCATCAGACGGATTATTATGGTTCAATGCTTTTTTAATTTTCCGTATGATGTCACATTCATTCATGTTTTAATATTCACTCTGTTGTTTTTTTATTAAAGCTGCACTTCCTGGTTTGAAGGTTGTTTCAAAATAAAGGTTAAATTATTATTTCCATCATTGTTTTATTGGGAGCAGCTCTGTGGCTCCTCCTCCATCTGTGCTGCAGCTGATCGGCCTGCAGGAGGCGCTGCAGCCTGCTCCTCACTCCTCACCTCTCCTCCTTCTCCTCCCCCTCCCCTCCCCTGGTGTGTGTGTGTGTGTTTGTGTGTGTGTGTGTGTGTGAGGCTTCCCCGGCTATAAAGGCGTGTGAGGCGGCTGGAGGCTGTAGAAGCTCCAGCAGCCAGAGGAGGAGGAGGAGGAGCAGGATGAAGCTGAGCGTCCCTCAGCGCGGAGCTGATCTCAGTTCAGTTCATCTGAGCTGAAACTGGAAACTTTCTGATGCTTTGTCACAGTGGAGCTTCTTCTTCTTCTCCTCCTTCTTCTTCTGTTCGTTCTTCTTCTTCTGCTGCTGCTGCGTCCTGCACCTGTGAGAAGGTAAAACAGAAACTCTCTGTCTGTCTCTGAGTGGTTTAGTTCTGGTTTCTTCTTGTAGCAGCAGCTTCTCTCTGAACCAGGATCTGCTGCTGAGTCCAGATGTGTTCAGGTGCACAGCTGGATTCTCCCTGTGGCTGCTGCTGCAGGTGTGAAACAGGATTCAGGTTCAGACTGAAGAGGAGTCAGAGTGTGACGAGTGTTTGATCTGAAATGGTTCTATTTTCAGATCTGTGTGTGTGTGTGTGTGTGTGTGTGTTGTGTGTGTGTGTTTGTGAGGGTGTGTGTGCTTGTGTGTGTGTTTGTGTGTGCGTGTGTTCTGAGCCAGTTCAGACTGTGAACAACCTGATAGTGAGTATTTCATTCATTGAATATTTTCAGACGCTGAATGTAGCTCCCCCACTCTGCCTGTGTGTGAGTGTGTGTGTGTGTGTGTGTGTGTGTGTGTGTGGTGACTTGCGACCTAATGTTTTATCAGTGATTAATAACTCATGTTACGCTCTAATGTTAAAAAGCTGCTCCTTCTCTTCACCTGGTTAATTCAGGTGAGTCACTGTAACGACCTCGTTAACATGAAGGATGATGTAACATGATGTCATCACAGTATCTGATCCCACAGATGTTTTATTACATCAGAGGAGAAACAGCCACTTGTTTAATGATCGTTAACCAGATAATTAGTCACTAATTAAAAACCTGGCAGATTCAGCTCCACATGTTTTTACACATTAAACTGGTCTGAAGCTCTTCTACAGATCAGGCCTTAAGCCCCGCCCACCTCCACCTGCTGGCTCCAGGTGAGAGAGCAGAGAGCATCAAGATGGTCAGAGGAGGAGACTGTGGAGACCAGAGGACGGAGCAGAGCTGTTAGCATCTGTTAGCATGATACCGTTAGCATCCTCTAGAATAGTTAGCACAGTTAGCATCTTTTAGCAGATTTTGAAACGTGTGTCTGACGGTGGCTGACACAGTGTTAGCTGCGGTGCTAATGCTAACTCTCTGTGGGTGTGTTCACCTGGACTCTGCAGCTTCTTGGTCCACTTCGGTACAGTCCATAGGAGAGGGTCTGGTCCTGGTCCTGGTCCTGGTCCGGGTTATGTTTACCTCTTCATGTTTACAAAACGAGGGAGGGTGTGTCTCATCAGGACCGACTCCCACAGGCGGATGTCATGTGATGGCTCAGAAACAGTGTCGTAGTTCCTGCTGCGGTCTCACCTGCACCTGCTCAGGTCACACGACCTCGTCCTCACTCACCTGAAGATCAGACTTTAACTTTCCACTGATCACTGATCACTGGTATTGATCGATCAGCTCATGTGATTCTAACAGAGAAACACTCGACTGAACTTCAGTGACCTCACAATGAAACCTGACCCCCCCCCACTTCCTGTGTAACCCGACCCTGCAGTTAACTGGACGTATCTGTAACTTCCTCCTGTTAATCAGATCCAGAGCTGCTGATGGAGGAGAGGATGGAGTGATGGAGGTGTGTGTGTGTGTGTGTGTGTGAATAAAATCTCCTCCTCTGCTCATTGGCTGTTGTAGGATGACCATATGCTAATGAGCTGTGACTGTGAATTTGCTGAGTGTCTGTCTGAACTGTGTCCTGTGTGTCCATGTCCTCTCGGTCTTTGTCCTGTGCAGACTTCCTGTCCCACCTCCACCATGAGTGACATCTACGAGTCAGCAGCCACCTCCCTGGGCCTGTTCAGCAGCCCCTGTCTCACCAAGGTGGAGCTCCGTCTCACCTGTAAAGGCATCTCCGACCGGGACGCTCTGTCCAAACCCGACCCCTGCATCGTCCTCAACATGCAGTCCCATGGACAGTGGATGGAGGTAGGTCGCCCCGGCAACCACAACGACCGTCCCCCTGACAGCTGTCAGTGTGTTTGTGTCGCTGTTTCCTGTGGGTGGAGTCTGCAGGTGGAGAAGGAGTCTGCAGGTGGAGAAGGAGGAGGCATCAACAGACTCATTAGGAGACATTGTGGTGTGTTTATGTTCAGCATCAGAGAATCCGACAACTGAGTTCTCTGTCAGTTGATTGACAGCTCGTTCCATTTTAATGTCTCTGCTGCTGTGTGTGTGAGTGAGTGAGAGAGAGAGACAGAGAGAGACAGAGAGAGCGCCCCATCCTGCTGACTCTGGATCAGCTTCTGTCTGACCATGCTGCGTTCACTGCCCCTCGTGGAGCTGCTGATGTTTACCAGAATACAACTACTGGTGTCTGTTACAGACACTTTCAGTTCAGCTCATTTTTCACTTTCATGTCAGATGATGTTGTTTAGGGTGTATGTGTGTGTGTGTGTGTGTGTGTGTGTGTGTGTGTGTGTGTGTGTGTGTGTGTGTGTGTGTGGGTCAGACCTGGTTTCTGTTGACCCCTTTCCCTCAGAGTATTTATAGAGGATGGATACAGATGAAGTTTCATCCTCACAGTTTATTATTTCCATTTGTTTCTGTGGATTTTCTCTTTGACGTTAAAACAGTTCACAGAATCACATCAGAGAAAATCTCTCATCAGAAGCGACGGGGACTAGTGTGTGTGGCGGAGGGACACGAGCAGCCGGTCTGTGAGAAGGAAAGTTTTAACTTCAGTCTGAAAACTGAGAAGTGAGCACGCAGCAGGAAGAAGAGGAAGAAGAAGAAGAAGAAGAAGAAGAGAAGAAGAAGAAGAGGAGCAGGACTCTGATGGAGGTGGTCCAGCTCAGACTGGTCCAGGATCAGCTGCAGGATCCACAGGGTTCTGGCTCCATGTTGGATTCCTTTACAGTCGATCCAGACGAACTCTAAAGAGCCAATTAAAGCGTCTCTGATCAGTGAGTGGAGGAGCTACAGCCTGAGCTCCATCTGTCTGCTCCACCAGCAGGACCAGAACCAGTCTGAGACCCTGACTGGGCCCAGTCTGGTCCTGGTCCTGGCACCCACACACACTCAGCCTCACACACTTTATGTTGCATTTAATGTTTCCCTGGTTCTGATGGACATCTATCTGGCCTGATGTCTCCTCATGTCTCTGGTGTCCCCTCATGTCCTCTGGTGTCCCCTCACGTCTCTGGTGTCCCTCATGTCCCCTGCAGGTGGACCGGACCGAGGTGATCCGCAGCTGTGTGAATCCCACCTACTCCAAAGTTTTCACTCTGGACTTTTATTTTGAAGAGGTGCAGCGTCTGCGCTTCGAGCTGTTCGACATCAACAGCAGCTACAACGGCTGAAGGAGGCCGACTTCCTGGGCTCAGTGGAGTGTACGCTGGGACAGGTGAGGCACGGAGTGTGTGTGTGTGTGTGTGTGTGTGTGTGTGTGTGTGTGTTCAAATATCAGGTAAATATCAGGCAGCTGTCAATCATCAGAGGAACCTGAGCTGAAAGTGGAAACAGCTCCTTTTGTTTGAACTTTGACCTTTAAACCTGAAGATTGACTGGATGTGTGGAGTCTCCTCCTCCTCCTCCTCCTCCTCCTCCTCCTGCTGATGTTGTCCCACGGTTCTCAGCTGTCGGAGGTCGACCAGCCACAGTGTGGGGGAGGGGCTCCTCCTCCTCTTCATCATCACACAGAGAACCTTCATCTTCATCAACAACAGAAGAAGAACAAGAATTACTTTAGAGAGAAGAAATAATCTGTGTGTACTGTGTGTGTGTGTGTGTGTGTGTGTGTGTGTACTCTGTGTGTGTGTGTGTGTGTGTGTGTGTAGATCATCTCTCAGAGGAAGCTGTCCAAAGCTCTGCTCAGACCTGGAGGCACCGTGGGGAAGGCCATCATCACGGTGAGCTGTTCTCTCTCCTCCACTCACTGCTCAGTCAGCCTCTCTCGCCCTCGCTCTGACATCACTCAGGTGGGGTCAGGTGGTCACTAGGGTGGGTGAGTGGGAAGCCAGTGAGGGATCAGACACATTAGAGGACCAAGCTAAAGACTAATGCTAAGCTAACAGTCCATATGGTCAATAACATGTGAATCATTTGATGTTAACAACAGCACATGTTGTGTGTGTGTGTGTGTGTGTGTGTGTGTGTGTGTGTGTCCAGATCACAGCAGAGGAGCTGACAGGTAACGATGACTACATCGAGCTCTCGTTCAGCGCCAGGAAACTGGACGACAAGGTAACAGCTGTGTGTGTGTGTGTGTGTGTGCTGTTGTTGTTATGATGTCACAACAAAGACTCACAAAACCTAAACGTGATGTGTGTGTGTGTGTGTGTGTGTGTGTGTGTGTGTGTGTGTGTGTGTGTGTTCAGGACTTCTTCAGTAAGTCTGATCCGTTCTTGGAGATCTACAGACTGAACGAAGACGCTACGATGCAGCTGGTCTACAGGACCGAGGTACACACACACACTCACACACTCACACACACACACACACACACACACACCACAGAGGAAGAAGAGTCCTGATGTTTCTTCTTCTCTGTCAGACGGTCATGAACAACCTGAACCCCGTGTGGAAAACCTTCAAAGTGTCTCTGAACTCGCTCTGCAGCGGAGACCATGAACGCAAGCTGCAGGTACACACACACACACACACACACACACACTCACACTGTCTCTGGTGTCAGTTGATGATGTTCCTGTCTCCAG
Source organism: Caranx ignobilis (assembly GCA_021432705.1). NCBI lineage: Eukaryota > Metazoa > Chordata > Actinopteri > Carangiformes > Carangidae > Caranx > Caranx ignobilis. The sequence continues at coordinate 61,034 of JAFHLA010000209.1, read as the reverse complement.
TCTAAATGGGGACGTCTGAAACCTTGTTTCTTTAACTCTCTAACAACATGTGGTTGCCATGTCAACAAGCCGCTGTGACCTCACAGCTCGTGACCTCACAGCTCATGACAGCTGATTTCAGAGTGTTTTACTTTGGTAGAGCAGCAGCAGCATGAAGGTGTTACATACAGGAAACCAGGGAAGAGATTTCAAAATAAAACAGGAAATCATAAACAGTGGAAACAATCATTCAGAGAGAATGTGTGTTACAATGATCTCTGTCCTCTTACTGGCTCGCTCTCCCGAGAGAGAGAGAGAGAGAGAGAGAGAGAGAGAGAGAGAGAGAGAGAAGCAGCAACTTTACACACACACACACACACACACACACACACACACACAGTGACCCACCTGTTCAGTGAAACTCCTGCATGAATGTATGAAACTATAAAAGACATCACCTGACTGTTAGAAATGAGAGCTGTGTGTGTGTATGTGTGTGTGTGTGTGTGTGTGTGTGTGTGTGTGTATGTGTGTGTGTGTGTGTGTGTGTGTGCAGTGCACAGTGTGGGACTGGGACTCCAATGGGAACACGACTACATTGGTGAGTTTGAGCCACGTTCAAAGAGATGAGAGGAGCCATCGACGGGCGACAGGTAGAACAACACACACACACACACACACACACACACACACACCTGTGGTTCTGAGCGGAGGAAGATGAAGATGAAGATGCAGAGCCATCATCAGTGGATTGAACTGATCCTGAACCAGAACAGACTGTGGGACTACTTCCTGTTCTGCTGTCCAATCAGGTGGCTGTTCCTCGTCAGCTGGTGGCCAATCAGCTGCTCAGGAACGTCCTTATAATAATGTAGCTGGGAACACCCCCATCACCTCACACACACACACACACACACACACACACCACACAGACGTCAGGTGTGTGAAGAGTTTAACGAATCCTCAGGATTCATTTCATCAAACAGCATCTTAGGATCGTTCCCATGGAAACGCTCAGCTCCTTGTCAGCAGTAATAAAGACAGTGTGTCCTCGTCTCCTTGACACACACGACCTGACCGGGGGGGTCTGCATCTTTATTAGCCAATTACATCACTGGCTTGACGATGTCACGTTGTCATTCAAGGCGCGGAGCTTTGATGGACGCCTGGAGGTCGAGGAGCTGATGGAGATCAGGTCAGACTGTGTGGTTTGTTAGCTATGTTAGTGTAGCCATGAGGAGGTGATCTGAGGTCAGAGGTCACTGCAGTTCTTCACAGGCTCCGTGTTAACCTCTTCAACTCCGCGGGGACGCCGGGCCCCGAGCCGCTCCTCTTCTGCAGTTTCAGCTTGCGCGGGCTTACTACATTGGTAAACATGGCGTATTTGGTATCTGTGGCTTCATTAGGTTGTTTTGCTAATTCAGTATCGATTTTATTTTGTTTCTCATTTATTTTTGCACAAGAATATACGGAATATCTACAGTCCGAAGCGTGATTGTTTTCCCCGTTTCAACCGAGGGAGACGTTCCCTCGGTTTTATTTTGAAGTTAGTGTATGACACGGATGTTGAAGGGAGGGTGCTGGACATTGATGTATTATAATGGACAGTGTAAATAAAGATTTAGCTGATTCAATCGTAAATGTGTACAACATGAAGAAGAAGAAGACTCGTAAATATAAGTGCGCGAACATGGCGACATGGCGACCGCGGTGTCCGCGGTCGCCATGTCGAAACACGGAGGAAAGGGTTAGTTATGCCCAGACTTTATGGGCATAATTTAATAATTAAACAGTTCAATATTGCAAATTTGTGTGACAAAAAAATGCATGAGAAAAACACATTTGGTGTCTCAGTATACCATTTGGTTATCATGTGTCCATTTGGACTCTCATCTCCGCCTGGATCTTATCATGAAAAAACACTGCAGAATGGTCAGGGGACCCTCAGCCGCGCATGCTCAGTCACACACACACCCATATTAGTCAGCTGGGCAGCTGACCGCTGTGATAGCTACGGGGAGCCGGACCGGACCGCGGAGACTACAGCCAGGCTAACCCAGAACCTCTGGCTGACCGGCCGGACTCAGCAGAGACACTCAGCCACCCGTTCAAACACTGGGGCACACTGTACAGAGCAGGAATCAGCGGGGCGGGGACAGCTGGCCACAGCCGCTGGCCCCCGGTGAGAATAGTAAGTGAGCCACGCTGACCGGGCCCGACTCAGCAGAGACACTCAGCCACCCGTTCAAACACTGGGGCACACTGTACAGAGCAGGAATCAGGGGGCGGGGGCAGCTGGCCACAGCCGCTGGCCCCCGGTGAGAATAGTAAGTGAGCCAGGATGACCGGGCCCGACTCAGCAGAGACACTCAGCCACCCGTTCAAACACTGGGGCACACTGTACAGAGCAGGAATCAGGGGGGCGGGGGCAGCTGGCCACAGCCGCTGGCCCCCGGTGAGAATAGTAAGTGAGCGACGCTGACCGGGCCCGACTCAGCAGAGACACTCAGCCACCCGTTCAAACACTGGGGCACACTGTACAGAGCAGGAATCAGGGGGCGGTGACAGCTGGCCACAGCCGCTGGCCCCCGGTGAGAATAGTAAGTGAGCGACGCTGACCGGGCCCGACTCAGCAGAGACACTCAGCCACCCGTTCAAACACTGGGGCACACTGTACAGAGCAGGAATCAGGGGGGCGGGAGCAGCTGGCCACAGCCGCTGGCCCCCGGTGAGAATAGTAAGTGAGCGACGCTGACCGGGCCCGACTCAGCAGAGACACTCAGCCACCCGTTCAAACACTGGGGCACACTGTACAGAGCAGGAATCAGGGGGCGGGAGCAGCTGGCCACAGCCGCTGGCCCCCGGTGAGAATAGTAAGTGAGCGACGCTGACCGGGCCGGACTCAGCAGAGACACTCAGCCACCCGTTCAAACACTGGGGCACACTGTACAGAGCAGGAATCAGGGGGCGGGAGCAGCTGGCCACAGCCGCTGGCCCCCGGTGAGAATAGTAAGTGAGCGACGCTGACCGGGCCGGACTCAGCAGAGACACTCAGCCACCCGTTCAAACACTGGGGCACACTGTACAGAGCAGGAATCAGGGGGGCGGGAGCAGCTGGCCACAGCCGCTGGCCCCCGGTGAGAATAGTAAGTGAGCCAGGATGACCGGGCCCGACTCAGCAGAGACACTCAGCCACCCGTTCAAACACTGGGGCACACTGTACAGAGCAGGAATCAGGGGCGGGGGCAGCTGGCCACAGCCGCTGGCCCCCGGTGAGAATAGTAAGTGAGCGTCGCTGACCGGGCCCGACTCAGCAGAGACACTCAGCCACCCGTTCAAACACTGGGGCACACTGTACAGAGCAGGAATCAGGGGGGCGGGAGCAGCTGGCCACAGCCGCTGGCCCCCGGTGAGAATAGTAAGTGAGCGACGCTGACCGGGCCCGACTCAGCAGAGACACTCAGCCACCCGTTCAAACACTGGGGCACATTGTAAAGAGCAGGAATCAGCGGCGGGGGCATCTGGCCACAGCCGCTGGCCCCCGGTGAGAATAGTAAGTGAGCGACGCTGACCGGGCCCGACTCAGCAGAGACACTCAGCCACCCGTTCAAACACTGGGGCACACTGTACAGAGCAGGAATCAGCGGGGCGGGGGCAGCTGGCCACAGCCGCTGGCCCCCGGTGAGAATAGTAAGTGAGCCAGGATGACCGGGCCCGACTCAGCAGAGTCACTCAGCCACCCGTTCAAACACTGGGGCACACTGTACAGAGCAGGAATCAGGGGGGCGGGGGCAGCTGGCCACAGCCGCTGGCCCCCGGTGAGAATAGTAAGTGAGCGACGCTGACCGGGCCCGACTCAGCAGAGACACTCAGCCACCCGTTCAAACACTGGGGCACACTGTACAGAGCAGGAATCAGGGGGGCGGGAGCAGCTGGCCACAGCCGCTGGCCCCCGGTGAGAATAGTAAGTGAGCCAGGATGACCGGGCCCGACTCAGCAGAGACACTCAGCCACCCGTTCAAACACTGGGGCACATTGTAAAGAGCAGGAATCAGCGGGGCGGGGGCAGCTGGCCACAGCCGCTGGCCCCCGGTGAGAATAGTAAGTGAGCGACGCTGACCGGGCCCGACTCAGCAGAGACACTCAGCCACCCGTTCAAACACTGGGGCACACTGTACAGAGCAGGAATCAGCGGGGCGGGGGCAGCTGGCCACAGCCGCTGGCCCCCGGTGAGAATAGTAAGTGAGCCAGGATGACCGGGCCCGACTCAGCAGAGACACTCAGCCACCCGTTCAAACACTGGGGCACACTGTACAGAGCAGGAATCAGGGGGGCGGGAGCAGCTGGCCACAGCCGCTGGCCCCCGGTGAGAATAGTAAGTGAGCGACGCTGACCGGGCCGGACTCAGCAGAGACACTCAGCCACCCGTTCAAACACTGGGGCACACTGTACAGAGCAGGAATCAGGGGGGCGGTGACAGCTGGCCACAGCCGCTGGCCCCCGGTGAGAATAGTAAGTGAGCGACGCTGACCGGGCCCGACTCAGCAGAGACACTCAGCCACCCGTTCAAACACTGGGGCACACTGTACAGAGCAGGAATCAGGGGGCGGGAGCAGCTGGCCACAGCCGCTGGCCCCCGGTGAGAATAGTAAGTGAGCGACGCTGACCGGGCCCGACTCAGCAGAGACACTCAGCCACCCGTTCAAACACTGGGGCACACTGTACAGAGCAGGAATCAGGGGGCGGGAGCAGCTGGCCACAGCCGCTGGCCCCCGGTGAGAATAGTAAGTGAGCGACGCTGACCGGGCCCGACTCAGCAGAGACACTCAGCCACCCGTTCAAACACTGGGGCACACTGTACAGAGCAGGAATCAGGGGGCGGGAGCAGCTGGCCACAGCCGCTGGCCCCCGGTGAGAATAGTAAGTGAGCCAGGATGACCGGGCCCGACTCAGCAGAGACACTCAGCCACCCGTTCAAACACTGGGGCACACTGTACAGAGCAGGAATCAGGGGGCGGGGGCAGCTGGCCACAGCCGCTGGCCCCCGGTGAGAATAGTAAGTGAGCGTCGCTGACCGGGCCCGACTCAGCAGAGACACTCAGCCACCCGTTCAAACACTGGGGCACACTGTACAGAGCAGGAATTAGGGGGGCGGGGGCAGCTGGCCACAGCCGCTGGCCCCCGGTGAGAATAGTAAGTGAGCGACGCTGACCGGGCCCGACTCAGCAGAGACACTCAGCCACCCGTTCAAACACTGGGGCACACTGTACAGAGCAGGAATCAGGGGGGCGGGAGCAGCTGGCCACAGCCGCTGGCCCCCGGTGAGAATAGTAAGTGAGCCAGGATGACCGGGCCCGACTCAGCAGAGACACTCAGCCACCCGTTCAAACACTGGGGCACATTGTAAAGAGCAGGAATCAGCGGGGCGGGGGCAGCTGGCCACAGCCGCTGGCCCCCGGTGAGAATAGTAAGTGAGCGACGCTGACCGGGCCCGACTCAGCAGAGACACTCAGCCACCCGTTCAAACACTGGGGCACACTGTACAGAGCAGGAATCAGCGGGGCGGGGGCAGCTGGCCACAGCCGCTGGCCCCCGGTGAGAATAGTAAGTGAGCCAGGATGACCGGGCCCGACTCAGCAGAGACACTCAGCCACCCGTTCAAACACTGGGGCACACTGTACAGAGCAGGAATCAGGGGGCGGGAGCAGCTGGCCACAGCCGCTGGCCCCCGGTGAGAATAGTAAGTGAGCGACGCTGACCGGGCCGGACTCAGCAGAGACACTCAGCCACCCGTTCAAACACTGGGGCACACTGTACAGAGCAGGAATCAGGGGGGCGGTGACAGCTGGCCACAGCCGCTGGCCCCCGGTGAGAATAGTAAGTGAGCGACGCTGACCGGGGCCCGACTCAGCAGAGACACTCAGCCACCCGTTCAAACACTGGGGCACACTGTACAGAGCAGGAATCAGGGGGGCGGGAGCAGCTGGCCACAGCCGCTGGCCCCCGGTGAGAATAGTAAGTGAGCGACGCTGACCGGGCCCGACTCAGCAGAGACACTCAGCCACCCGTTCAAACACTGGGGCACACTGTACAGAGCAGGAATCAGGGGGGCGGGAGCAGCTGGCCACAGCCGCTGGCCCCCGGTGAGAATAGTAAGTGAGCGACGCTGACCGGGCCGGACTCAGCAGAGACACTCAGCCACCCGTTCAAACACTGGGGCACACTGTACAGAGCAGGAATCAGGGGGGCGGGAGCAGCTGGCCACAGCCGCTGGCCCCCGGTGAGAATAGTAAGTGAGCGACGCTGACCGGGCCGGACTCAGCAGAGACACTCAGCCACCCGTTCAAACACTGGGGCACACTGTACAGAGCAGGAATCAGGGGGGCGGGAGCAGCTGGCCACAGCCGCTGGCCCCCGGTGAGAATAGTAAGTGAGCCAGGATGACCGGGCCCGACTCAGCAGAGACACTCAGCCACCCGTTCAAACACTGGTGCACACTGCACAGAGCAGGAATCAGCGGGGCGGGGACAGCTGGCCACAGCCGCTGGCCCCCGGTGAGAATAGTAAGTGAGCCAGGATGACCGGGCCCGACTCAGCAGAGACACTCAGCCACCCGTTCAAACACTGGGGCACACTGTACAGAGCAGGAATCAGGGGGGCGGGGGCAGCTGGCCACAGCCGCTGGCCCCCGGTGAGAATAGTAAGTGAGCGTCGCTGACCGGGCCCGACTCAGCAGAGACACTCAGCCACCCGTTCAAACACTGGGGCACACTGTACAGAGCAGGAATCAGGGGGGCGGGAGCAGCTGGCCACAGCCGCTGGCCCCCGGTGAGAATAGTAAGTGAGCGACGCTGACCGGGCCCGACTCAGCAGAGACACTCAGCCACCCGTTCAAACACTGGGGCACATTGTAAAGAGCAGGAATCAGCGGGGCGGGGGCATCTGGCCACAGCCGCTGGCCCCCGGTGAGAATAGTAAGTGAGCGACGCTGACCGGGCCCGACTCAGCAGAGACACTCAGCCACCCGTTCAAACACTGGGGCACACTGTACAGAGCAGGAATCAGGGGGGCGGGAGCAGCTGGCCACAGCCGCTGGCCCCCGGTGAGAATAGTAAGTAAGCCAGGATGACCGGGCCCGACTCAGCAGAGACACTCAGCCACCCGTTCAAACACTGGGGCACACTGTACAGAGCAGGAATCAGGGGGCGGGAGCAGCTGGCCACAGCCGCTGGCCCCCGGTGAGAATAGTAAGTGAGCGACGCTGACCGGGCCCGACTCAGCAGAGACACTCAGCCACCCGTTCAAACACTGGGGCACACTGTACAGAGCAGGAATCAGGGGGCGGGAGCAGCTGGCCACAGCCGCTGGCCCCCGGTGAGAATAGTAAGTGAGCGACGCTGACCGGGCCCGACTCAGCAGAGACACTCAGCCACCCGTTCAAACACTGGGGCACACTGTACAGAGCAGGAATCAGGGGGCGGGAGCAGCTGGCCACAGCCGCTGGCCCCCGGTGAGAATAGTAAGTGAGCCAGGATGACCGGGCCCGACTCAGCAGAGACACTCAGCCACCCGTTCAAACACTGGGGCACACTGTACAGAGCAGGAATCAGGGGGGCGGGGGCAGCTGGCCACAGCCGCTGGCCCCCGGTGAGAATAGTAAGTGAGCGTCGCTGACCGGGCCCGACTCAGCAGAGACACTCAGCCACCCGTTCAAACACTGGGGCACACTGTACAGAGCAGGAATTAGGGGGGCGGGGGCAGCTGGCCACAGCCGCTGGCCCCCGGTGAGAATAGTAAGTGAGCGACGCTGACCGGGCCCGACTCAGCAGAGACACTCAGCCACCCGTTCAAACACTGGGGCACACTGTACAGAGCAGGAATCAGGGGGGCGGGAGCAGCTGGCCACAGCCGCTGGCCCCCGGTGAGAATAGTAAGTGAGCCAGGATGACCGGGCCCGACTCAGCAGAGACACTCAGCCACCCGTTCAAACACTGGGGCACATTGTAAAGAGCAGGAATCAGCGGGGCGGGGGCAGCTGGCCACAGCCGCTGGCCCCCGGTGAGAATAGTAAGTGAGCGACGCTGACCGGGCCCGACTCAGCAGAGACACTCAGCCACCCGTTCAAACACTGGGGCACACTGTACAGAGCAGGAATCAGCGGGGCGGGGGCAGCTGGCCACAGCCGCTGGCCCCCGGTGAGAATAGTAAGTGAGCCAGGATGACCGGGCCCGACTCAGCAGAGACACTCAGCCACCCGTTCAAACACTGGGGCACACTGTACAGAGCAGGAATCAGGGGGGCGGGAGCAGCTGGCCACAGCCGCTGGCCCCCGGTGAGAATAGTAAGTGAGCGACGCTGACCGGGCCGGACTCAGCAGAGACACTCAGCCACCCGTTCAAACACTGGGGCACACTGTACAGAGCAGGAATCAGGGGGGCGGGACAGCTGGCCACAGCCGCTGGCCCCCGGTGAGAATAGTAAGTGAGCGACGCTGACCGGGCCCGACTCAGCAGAGACACTCAGCCACCCGTTCAAACACTGGGGCACACTGTACAGAGCAGGAATCAGGGGGCGGGAGCAGCTGGCCACAGCCGCTGGCCCCCGGTGAGAATAGTAAGTGAGCGACGCTGACCGGGCCCGACTCAGCAGAGACACTCAGCCACCCGTTCAAACACTGGGGCACACTGTACAGAGCAGGAATCAGGGGGGCGGGAGCAGCTGGCCACAGCCGCTGGCCCCCGGTGAGAATAGTAAGTGAGCGACGCTGACCGGGCCGGACTCAGCAGAGACACTCAGCCACCCGTTCAAACACTGGGGCACACTGTACAGAGCAGGAATCAGGGGGGCGGGAGCAGCTGGCCACAGCCGCTGGCCCCCGGTGAGAATAGTAAGTGAGCGACGCTGACCGGGCCGGACTCAGCAGAGACACTCAGCCACCCGTTCAAACACTGGGGCACACTGTACAGAGCAGGAATCAGGGGGGCGGGAGCAGCTGGCCACAGCCGCTGGCCCCCGGTGAGAATAGTAAGTGAGCCAGGATGACCGGGCCCGACTCAGCAGAGACACTCAGCCACCCGTTCAAACACTGGTGCACACTGCACAGAGCAGGAATCAGCGGGGCGGGGACAGCTGGCCACAGCCGCTGGCCCCCGTGAGAATAGTAAGTGAGCCAGGATGACCGGGCCCGACTCAGCAGAGACACTCAGCCACCCGTTCAAACACTGGGGCACACTGTACAGAGCAGGAATCAGGGGGGCGGGGGCAGCTGGCCACAGCCGCTGGCCCCCGGTGAGAATAGTAAGTGAGCGTCGCTGACCGGGCCCGACTCAGCAGAGACACTCAGCCACCCGTTCAAACACTGGGGCACACTGTACAGAGCAGGAATCAGGGGGGCGGGAGCAGCTGGCCACAGCCGCTGGCCCCCGGTGAGAATAGTAAGTGAGCGACGCTGACCGGGCCCGACTCAGCAGAGACACTCAGCCACCCGTTCAAACACTGGGGCACACTGTAAAGAGCAGGAATCAGCGGGGCGGGGCATCTGGCCACAGCCGCTGGCCCCCGGTGAGAATAGTAAGTGAGCGACGCTGACCGGGCCCGACTCAGCAGAGACACTCAGCCACCCGTTCAAACACTGGGGCACACTGTACAGAGCAGGAATCAGGGGGCGGGAGCAGCTGGCCACAGCCGCTGGCCCCCGGTGAGAATAGTAAGTGAGCCAGGATGACCGGGCCCGACTCAGCAGAGACACTCAGCCACCCGTTCAAACACTGGGGCACACTGTAAAGAGCAGGAATCAGCGGGGCGGGGCATCTGGCCACAGCCGCTGGCCCCCGGTGAGAATAGTAAGTGAGCGACGCTGACCGGGCCCGACTCAGCAGAGACACTCAGCCACCCGTTCAAACACTGGGGCACACTGTACAGAGCAGGAATCAGGGGGCGGTGACAGCTGGCCACAGCCGCTGGCCCCCGGTGAGAATAGTAAGTGAGCGACGCTGACCGGGCCCGACTCAGCAGAGACACTCAGCCACCCGTTCAAACACTGGGGCACACTGTACAGAGCAGGAATCAGGGGGCGGGAGCAGCTGGCCACAGCCGCTGGCCCCCGGTGAGAATAGTAAGTGAGCGACGCTGACCGGCCCGACTCAGCAGAGACACTCAGCCACCCGTTCAAACACTGGGGCACACTGTACAGAGCAGGAATCAGGGGGGCGGGAGCAGCTGGCCACAGCCGCTGGCCCCCGGTGAGAATAGTAAGTGAGCGACGCTGACCGGGCCGGACTCAGCAGAGACACTCAGCCACCCGTTCAAACACTGGGGCACACTGTACAGAGCAGGAATCAGGGGGCGGGAGCAGCTGGCCACAGCCGCTGGCCCCCGGTGAGAATAGTAAGTGAGCGACGCTGACCGGGCCGGACTCAGCAGAGACACTCAGCCACCCGTTCAAACACTGGGGCACACTGTACAGAGCAGGAATCAGGGGGCGGGAGCAGCTGGCCACAGCCGCTGGCCCCCGGTGAGAATAGTAAGTGAGCCAGGATGACCGGGCCCGACTCAGCAGAGACACTCAGCCACCCGTTCAAACACTGGGGCACACTGTACAGAGCAGGAATCAGCGGGGCGGGGACAGCTGGCCACAGCCGCTGGCCCCCGGTGAGAATAGTAAGTGAGCCAGGATGACCGGGCCCGACTCAGCAGAGACACTCAGCCACCCGTTCAAACACTGGGGCACACTGTACAGAGCAGGAATCAGGGGGGCGGGGGCAGCTGGCCACAGCCGCTGGCCCCCGGTGAGAATAGTAAGTGAGCGTCGCTGACCGGGCCCGACTCAGCAGAGACACTCAGCCACCCGTTCAAACACTGGGGCACACTGTACAGAGCAGGAATCAGGGGGGCGGGAGCAGCTGGCCACAGCCGCTGGCCCCCGGTGAGAATAGTAAGTGAGCGACGCTGACCGGGCCCGACTCAGCAGAGACACTCAGCCACCCGTTCAAACACTGGGGCACATTGTAAAGAGCAGGAATCAGCGGGGCGGGGGCAGCTGGCCACAGCCGCTGGCCCCCGGTGAGAATAGTAAGTGAGCGACGCTGACCGGGCCCGACTCAGCAGAGACACTCAGCCACCCGTTCAAACACTGGGGCACACTGTACAGAGCAGGAATCAGCGGGGCGGGGGCAGCTGGCCACAGCCGCTGGCCCCCGGTGAGAATAGTAAGTGAGCCAGGATGACCGGGCCCGACTCAGCAGAGTCACTCAGCCACCCGTTCAAACACTGGGGCACACTGTACAGAGCAGGAATTAGGGGGGCGGGGGCAGCTGGCCACAGCCGCTGGCCCCCGGTGAGAATAGTAAGTGAGCGACGCTGACCGGGCCCGACTCAGCAGAGACACTCAGCCACCCGTTCAAACACTGGGGCACACTGTACAGAGCAGGAATCAGGGGGGCGGGAGCAGCTGGCCACAGCCGCTGGCCCCGGTGAGAATAGAAAGTGAGCCAGGATGACCGGGCCCGACTCAGCAGAGACACTCAGCCACCCGTTCAAACACTGGGGCACACTGTAAAGAGCAGGAATCAGCGGGGCGGGGGCATCTGGCCACAGCCGCTGGCCCCCGGTGAGAATAGTAAGTGAGCGACGCTGACCGGGCCCGACTCAGCAGAGACACTCAGCCACCCGTTCAAACACTGGGGCACACTGTACAGAGCAGGAATCAGCGGGGCGGGGGCAGCTGGCCACAGCCGCTGGCCCCCGGTGAGAATAGTAAGTGAGCCAGGATGACCGGGCCCGACTCAGCAGAGACACTCAGCCACCCGTTCAAACACTGGGGCACACTGTACAGAGCAGGAATCAGGGGGGCGGGGGCAGCTGGCCACAGCCGCTGGCCCCCGGTGAGAATAGTAAGTGAGCGACGCTGACCGGGCCCGACTCAGCAGAGACACTCAGCCACCCGTTCAAACACTGGGGCACACTGTACAGAGCAGGAATCAGGGGGGCGGGAGCAGCTGGCCACAGCCGCTGGCCCCCGGTGAGAATAGTAAGTGAGCCAGGATGACCGGGCCCGACTCAGCAGAGACACTCAGCCACCCGTTCAAACACTGGGGCACATTGTAAGAGCAGGAATCAGCGGGGCGGGGGCAGCTGGCCACAGCCGCTGGCCCCCGGTGAGAATAGTAAGTGAGCGACGCTGACCGGGCCCGACTCAGCAGAGACACTCAGCCACCCGTTCAAACACTGGGGCACACTGTACAGAGCAGGAATCAGCGGGGCGGGGGCAGCTGGCCACAGCCGCTGGCCCCGGTGAGAATAGTAAGTGAGCCAGGATGACCGGGCCCGACTCAGCAGAGACACTCAGCCACCCGTTCAAACACTGGGGCACACTGTACAGAGCAGGAATCAGGGGGCGGGAGCAGCTGGCCACAGCCGCTGGCCCCCGGTGAGGATAGTAAGTGAGCGACGCTGACCGGGCCCGACTCAGCAGAGACACTCAGCCACCCGTTCAAACACTGGGGCACACTGTAAAGAGCAGGAATCAGCGGGGCGGGGGCATCTGGCCACAGCCGCTGGCCCCCGGTGAGAATAGTAAGTGAGCGACGCTGACCGGGCCGACTCAGCAGAGACACTCAGCCACCCGTTCAAACACTGGGGCACACTCACGGTGAGAATAGTAAGTGAGGATGACCGGGCCCGACTCAGCAGAGACACTCAGCCACCCGTTCAAACACTGGGGCACACTGTACAGAGCAGGAATCAGCGGGGCGGGGCAGCTGGCCACAGCCGCTGGCCCCCGGTGAGAATAGTAAGTGAGCCAGGCTGACCGGGCCCGACTCAGCAGAGACACTCAGCCACCCGTTCAAACACTGGGGCACACTGTACAGAGCAGGAATCAGGGGGGCGGGGGCAGCTGGCCACAGCCGCTGGCCCCCGGTGAGAATAGTAAGTGAGCGACGCTGACCGGGCCCGACTCAGCAGAGACACTCAGCCACCCGTTCAAACACTGGGGCACACTGTACAGAGCAGGAATCAGGGGGGCGGGGGCAGCTGGCCACAGCCGCTGGCCCCCGGTGAGAATAGTAAGTGAGCCAGGCTGACCGGGCCCGACTCAGCAGAGACACTCAGCCACCCGTTCAAACACTGGGGCACATTGTAAAGAGCAGGAATCAGCGGGGCGGGGGCATCTGGCCACAGCCGCTGGCCCCCGGTGAGAATAGTAAGTGAGCGACGCTGACCGGGCCCGACTCAGCAGAGACACTCAGCCACCCGTTCAAACACTGGGGCACACTGTACAGAGCAGGAATCAGCGGGGCGGGGGCAGCTGGCCACAGCCGCTGGCCCCCGGTGAGAATAGTAAGTGAGCCAGGATGACCGGGCCCGACTCAGCAGAGACACTCAGCCACCCGTTCAAACACTGGGGCACACTGTACAGAGCAGGAATCAGGGGGCGGGAGCAGCTGGCCACAGCCGCTGGCCCCCGGTGAGAATAGTAAGTGAGCGACGCTGACCGGGCCCGACTCAGCAGAGACACTCAGCCACCCGTTCAAACACTGGGGCACACTGTACAGAGCAGGAATCAGGGGGCGGGAGCAGCTGGCCACAGCCGCTGGCCCCCGGTGAGAATAGTAAGTGAGCGACGCTGACCGGGCCCGACTCAGCAGAGACACTCAGCCACCCGTTCAAACACTGGGGCACACTGTACAGAGCAGGAATCAGGGGGCGGGAGCAGCTGGCCACAGCCGCTGGCCCCCGGTGAGAATAGTAAGTGAGCCAGGATGACCGGGCCCGACTCAGCAGAGACACTCAGCCACCCGTTCAAACACTGGGGCACACTGTACAGAGCAGGAATCAGGGGGCGGGAGCAGCTGGCCACAGCCGCTGGCCCCCGGTGAGAATAGTAAGTGAGCCAGGATGACCGGGCCCGACTCAGCAGAGACACTCAGCCACCCGTTCAAACACTGGGGCACACTGTAAAGAGCAGGAATCAGCGGGGCGGGGGCAGCTGGCCACAGCCGCTGGCCCCCGGTGAGAATAGTAAGTGAGCGACACTGACCGGGCCCGACTCAGCAGAGACACTCAGCCACCCGTTCAAACACTGGGGCACACTGTACAGAGCAGGAATCAGGGGGGCGGGGGCAGCTGGCCACAGCCGCTGGCCCCCGGTGAGAATAGTAAGTGAGCGACGCTGACCGGGCCCGACTCAGCAGAGACACTCAGCCACCCGTTCAAACACTGGGGCACACTGTACAGAGCAGGAATCAGGGGGCGGGGGCAGCTGGCCACAGCCGCTGGCCCCCGGTGAGAATAGTAAGTGAGCCACGCTGACCGGGCCCGACTCAGCAGAGACACTCAGCCACCCGTTCAAACACTGGGGCACACTGTACAGAGCAGGAATCAGCGGGGCGGGGGCAGCTGGCCACAGCCGCTGGCCCCCGGTGAGAATAGTAAGTGAGCCAGGATGACCGGGCCCGACTCAGCAGAGACACTCAGCCACCCGTTCAAACACTGGGGCACACTGTACAGAGCAGGAATCAGGGGGGCGGGGCAGCTGGCCACAGCCGCTGGCCCCCGGTGAGAATAGTAAGTGAGCGACGCTGACCGGGCCCGACTCAGCAGAGACACTCAGCCACCCGTTCAAACACTGGGGCACACTGTACAGAGCAGGAATCAGGGGGCGGGAGCAGCTGGCCACAGCCGCTGGCCCCCGGTGAGAATAGTAAGTGAGCCAGGATGACCGGGCCCGACTCAGCAGAGACACTCAGCCACCCGTTCAAACACTGGGGCACACTGTACAGAGCAGGAATCAGGGGGGCGGGAGCAGCTGGCCACAGCCGCTGGCCCCCGGTGAGAATAGTAAGTGAGCGACGCTGACCGGGCCCGACTCAGCAGAGACACTCAGCCACCCGTTCAAACACTGGGGCACACTGTACAGAGCAGGAATCAGGGGGGCGGGAGCAGCTGGCCACAGCCGCTGGCCCCCGGTGAGAATAGTAAGTGAGCCAGGCTGACCGGGCCCGACTCAGCAGAGACACTCAGCCACCCGTTCAAACACTGGGGCACACTGCACAGAGCAGGAATCAGCGGGGCGGGGACAGCTGGCCACAGCCGCTGGCCCCCGGTGAGAATAGTAAGTGAGCCAGGATGACCGGGCCCGACTCAGCAGAGACACTCAGCCACCCGTTCAAACACTGGGGCACACTGTACAGAGCAGGAATCAGGGGGGCGGGAGCAGCTGGCCACAGCCGCTGGCCCCCGGTGAGAATAGTAAGTGAGCGACGCTGACCGGGCCGACTCAGCAGAGACACTCAGCCACCCGTTCAAACACTGGGGCACACTGTACAGAGCAGGAATCAGGGGGCGGGGCAGCTGGCCACAGCCGCTGGCCCCCGGTGAGAATAGTAAGTGAGCCAGGATGACCGTGCCCGACTCAGCAGAGACACTCAGCCACCCGTTCAAACACTGGGCACACTGTACAGAGCAGGAATCAGGGGGGCGGGAGCAGCTGGCCACAGCCGCTGGCCCCCGGTGAGAATAGTAAGTGAGCGACGCTGACCGGGCCCGACTCAGCAGAGACACTCAGCCACCCGTTCAAACACTGGGGCACACTGTACAGAGCAGGAATCAGGGGGCGGGAGCAGCTGGCCACAGCCGCTGGCCCCCGGTGAGAATAGTAAGTGAGCCAGGATGACCGGGCCCGACTCAGCAGAGACACTCAGCCACCCGTTCAAACACTGGGGCACACTGCACAGAGCAGGAATCAGCGGGGCGGGGACAGCTGGCCACAGCCGCTGGCCCCCGGTGAGAATAGTAAGTGAGCCAGGATGACCGGGCCCGACTCAGCAGAGACACTCAGCCACCCGTTCAAACACTGGGGCACACTGTACAGAGCAGGAATCAGGGGGGCGGAGCAGCTGGCCACAGCCGCTGGCCCCCGGTGAGAATAGTAAGTGAGCGACGCTGACCGGGCCGGACTCAGCAGAGACACTCAGCCACCCGTTCAAACACTGGGGCACACTGTACAGAGCAGGAATCAGGGGGGCGGGAGCAGCTGGCCACAGCCGCTGGCCCCCGGTGAGAATAGTAAGTGAGCCAGGATGACCGTGCCCGACTCAGCAGAGACACTCAGCCACCCGTTCAAACACTGGGGCACACTGTACAGAGCAGGAATCAGGGGGGCGGGAGCAGCTGGCCACAGCCGCTGGCCCCCGGTGAGAATAGTAAGTAAGCCAGGATGACCGGGCCCGACTCAGCAGAGACACTCAGCCACCCGTTCAAACACTGGGGCACTTGTAAAGAGCAGGAATCAGCGGGGCGGGGGCATCTGGCCACAGCCGCTGGCCCCCGGTGAGAATAGTAAGTGAGCGACGCTGACCGGGCCCGACTCAGCAGAGACACTCAGCCACCCGTTCAAACACTGGGGCACACTGTACAGAGCAGGAATCAGCGGGCGGGGGCAGCTGGCCACAGCCGCTGGCCCCCGGTGAGAATAGTAAGTGAGCCAGGATGACCGGGCCCGACTCAGCAGAGACACTCAGCCACCCGTTCAAACACTGGGGCACACTGTACAGAGCAGGAATCAGGGGGCGGGAGCAGCTGGCCACAGCCGCTGGCCCCCGGTGAGAATAGTAAGTGAGCGACGCTGACCGGCCCGACTCAGCAGAGACACTCAGCCACCCGTTCAAACACTGGGGCACACTGTACAGAGCAGGAATCAGGGGGGCGGGAGCAGCTGGCCACAGCCGCTGGCCCCCGGTGAGAATAGTAAGTGAGCCAGGATGACCGGGCCCGACTCAGCAGAGACACTCAGCCACCCGTTCAAACACTGGGGCACACTGCACAGAGCAGGAATCAGCGGGGCGGGGACAGCTGGCCACAGCCGCTGGCCCCCGGTGAGAATAGTAAGTGAGCCAGGATGACCGGGCCCGACTCAGCAGAGACACTCAGCCACCCGTTCAAACACTGGGGCACACTGTACAGAGCAGGAATCAGGGGGGCGGGGGCAGCTGGCCACAGCCGCTGGCCCCGGTGAGAATAGTAACTGAGCGACGCTGACCGGGCCCGACTCAGCAGAGACACTCAGCCACCCGTTCAAACACTGGGGCACACTGTACAGAGCAGGAATCAGGGGGCGGGAGCAGCTGGCCACAGCCGCTGGCCCCCGGTGAGAATAGTAAGTGAGCCAGGATGACCGGGCCCGACTCAGCAGAGACACTCAGCCACCCGTTCAAACACTGGGGCACATTGTAAAGAGCAGGAATCAGCGGGGCGGGGGCATCTGGCCACAGCCGCTGGCCCCCGGTGAGAATAGTAAGTGAGCGACGCTGACCGGGCCCGACTCAGCAGAGACACTCAGCCACCCGTTCAAACACTGGGGCACACTGTACAGAGCAGGAATCAGCGGGGCGGGGGCAGCTGGCCACAGCCGCTGGCCCCCGGTGAGAATAGTAAGTGAGCCAGGATGACCGGGCCCGACTCAGCAGAGACACTCAGCCACCCGTTCAAACACTGGGGCACACTGTACAGAGCAGGAATCAGGGGGGCGGGGCAGCTGGCCACAGCCGCTGGCCCCCGGTGAGAATAGTAACTGAGCGACGCTGACCGGGCCCGACTCAGCAGAGACACTCAGCCACCCGTTCAACACTGGGGCACACTGTACAGAGCAGGAATCAGGGGGCGGAGCAGCTGGCCACAGCCGCTGGCCCCCGGTGAGAATAGTAAGTGAGCGACGCTGACCGGGCCCGACTCAGCAGAGACACTCAGCCACCCGTTCAAACACTGGGGCACACTGTACAGAGCAGGAATCAGGGGGGCGGGGCAGCTGGCCACAGCCGCTGGCCCCCGGTGAGAATAGTAACTGAGCGACGCTGACCGGGCCCGACTCAGCAGAGACACTCAGCCACCCGTTCAAACACTGGGGCACACTGTACAGAGCAGGAATCAGGGGGGCGGGAGCAGCTGGCCACAGCCGCTGGCCCCCGGTGAGAATAGTAAGTGAGCGACGCTGACCGGGCCCGACTCAGCAGAGACACTCAGCCACCCGTTCAAACACTGGGGCACACTGTACAGAGCAGGAATTAGGGGGCGGGGGCAGCTGGCCACAGCCGCTGGCCCCCGGTGAGAATAGTAAGTGAGCGACGCTGACCGGGCCCGACTCAGCAGAGACACTCAGCCACCCGTTCAAACACTGGGGCACACTGTACAGAGCAGGAATCAGGGGGGCGGGAGCAGCTGGCCACAGCCGCTGGCCCCCGGTGAGAATAGTAAGTGAGCCAGGATGACCGGGCCCGACTCAGCAGAGACACTCAGCCACCCGTTCAAACACTGGGGCACATTGTAAAGAGCAGGAATCAGCGGGGCGGGGGCATCTGGCCACAGCCGCTGGCCCCCGGTGAGAATAGTAAGTGAGCGACGCTGACCGGGCCCGACTCAGCAGAGACACTCAGCCACCCGTTCAAACACTGGGGCACACTGTACAGAGCAGGAATCAGCGGGGCGGGGGCAGCTGGCCACAGCCGCTGGCCCCCGGTGAGAATAGTAAGTGAGCCAGGATGACCGGGCCCGACTCAGCAG
>JAFHLA010000209.1:0-40000 GCA_021432705.1 Caranx ignobilis | reverse complement strand
GTAGCAGACAGTGGCCCCGCCTCCCTCTGACCGGCTCTGGTCTCTGATTGGCTGTGGTCTCTCCAGGTAGCCATCGACTTCACAGCCTCTAACGGAGACCCTCGTAACAGCTGCTCGCTGCACTACATCCACCCGTTCCAGCCCAACGAGTACCTGAAGGCTCTGGTGGCCGTGGGCGAGATCTGCCAGGACTACGACAGGTGGGTCCTCAGTAGCCAATCAGACAGCTCCATTTATTAAAGGCGACGCTCACTGACCTTGGTTCAGTGAGGAGTTCACAGCACATGCTGGATTCAGAGGAAGGAGAAGTTCACGTCAACATTTAATCAACGTCTCACTCGTTCCGTCTTGTTAGTGTTTTGAGGTTTGAACTTTAGACGTTTGATGAAACATGTGAGAGACACAGCTTTTATTCTGAAGGCCCAGGTGAGCAGCATCACCTGACGAGTCTCTGGACCTTTACATAGAAACAGATCCAACAGCAGAGGGACCTGGACCTGGACCTGGACCAGCTCCCATCCCTCCACACCCAATCAGGAGTCATTTCTTTGCTTTGTGTTGAAGGAGCTCAGTCTGAATGAGCTCATTACTTCCTGCTGCTGTCGACCAATCACAGACCTCCTGCCGCCTCTTCTCCTTGTCCCCCTCAGACTCATCACCACTTCTTCTTCTTCTTCTGTCCCTCAGTGATAAAATGTTCCCGGCGTTTGGCTTTGGTGCTCAGATCCCTCCAGACTACAAGGTAATGTAGCTGCTCTGCTCCCAGCATGCTCTCTGTCGGGGGGGGGGGGGGGGGGGGGGGGGGGGGTTAATGGATGGACGGATGGATGGATGGCTCATGTTAAATATCATCTGCTGCTGGTGGGTGGGGCTTGGTGACTGTTTTGCTGTGACATCACAAAGTTTTCAGGCTGTGTGTGTGTTTCTCTGTGTGAACGGCTCCTTTGAGTTCAGTCGTTTAATAAAGACGGGGTGGGGGGCAGTGTGTGGTGGTGGTGGTGGGGGGGGTGTCAGCTGCTCAGATTAGATGTCAGGAAGAAGAAATGAAACAGAAGACAAAGAGAGATGAAGGTGAGGAGAGCGAGTACTTATCTCTCTGTTGAACCTCTTCTTGTACTTTTCTATTTTTAATGTAGATCAAACAGAATTCCTCTGCCCCCCCCCACCCCCCCTCCTCCCTCCTCCCCCTCCCTCCTCCCTTCTCCTCCTCCTCCTCCCTCCCCTGTAGGTCTCCCACGACTTTGCAGTGAATTTTAACGAGGAGAACCGGAGTGTGTAGGTAGGTCTGAGAGAAGAGAGACAAAGTTGATTTAAAGAGCTGAGTCCACCTGGAGGACCAGAGTCCACCTGGAGGACCAGAGTCCACCTGGAGGACCAGAGTCCACCTGGAGGATCTGAGTCCACCTGGAGGACCAGAGTCCACCTGGAGGACCTGAGTCCACCTGGAGGACCAGAGTCCACCTGGAGGACCAGAGTCCACCTGGAGGACCAGAGTCCACCTGGAGGATCTGAGTCCACCTGGAGGACCAGAGTCCACCTGGAGGACCTGAGTCCACCTGGAGGACCAGAGTCCACCTGGAGGATCTAAGTCGATCATGTTTGTTTCTTCTGCA
Organism: Caranx ignobilis; assembly: GCA_021432705.1. Taxonomy (NCBI): domain Eukaryota; kingdom Metazoa; phylum Chordata; class Actinopteri; order Carangiformes; family Carangidae; genus Caranx; species Caranx ignobilis. The sequence continues at coordinate 38,387 of JAFHLA010000209.1, read as the reverse complement.
CAATGTTTCAGATCTGAACTAAAACTGAGAGAAATGAAAAGACCAAAACATCAGCAAGTCTGACCAGGACCAGGACCAGAGTCCAGAGTCCTGGTCTGAGTCCTGAGGCTGCATTCAGGACACAGTTCAAGGATCACATCTGAAAGTTTAACTCTGAGGTATGGTGGCCCTGAGGGCTCAACTCACTGCAACAAAGAAAACAGAGACACAAACGAGCTACAAAACCAGAACATTCAGGAAAAAAGCAACAGACCAGGCTAAAGGCTAATGCTAAGCTAACAGTCACCATGTGACCAACACCATGTGAATCATGTGATAGTGACGTTCTAACAAACTCAGCTTCTTGTCAAACCCCACTAACAGGTAGCCGTCTGCACAACTTTAAAGTCAAGAAGAAGAACAGCTGAAGGCCCCAGACTGGTCCCTCACTTTACTGTGTCCCCAGACTGGTCCCTCACTTTATTGTGTCCCCAGACTGGTCCCTCATGTTATTGTGTCCCCAGAAACACTTCCTGTTGTGGTGGGAGATGAAGTTGTCTGCTCTTTGTGTCTGTGTGTGTTTTGTGAAGCTGCAGTGAGTTGAGCCCTCAGGGCCACCGTACATCACAGAACGCCTCAGATCTTCATCTCATGCTTTGATATTTTTATTCTCATTAATAAAAATATGACTCCTGTAGAAAGTGTTTGAGCTTCAGCCTCAGGGTCAAACTATTCTGATCAATAATCGATCAGGTCCCAGAGGGAGAGAAAAGCTGAATTTATCTTTTCACATTAAGAGTTAAGGTGACAGAGGGAGCTGATCACTACCTCTGTATCGATCGTATTGATCGATTCTGAGCTCTGATCAGCTGATGGCTCCTTAGTCCAGACAGAGAGAGAGAAAGAGAGAGAGAGACTCGTTTAGCTGAAGGTCTCTAATCCTCTCGCTGCTAAAAGTCCTTCACAGACTCAGAGACACTTCAGCACGACACCTTTAATTAAGACTGTGCGTGTCACCGCTGCCTCAGGGCATGCTGGGACATCCACACATCCACACACACACACACAGACTGAGTCTGTCTCTGTGTATCAGGACTTATAGAAACTGAATATGGCTCCGCCCTCCACTGTCGCCATGGAGACCTCCTGCGGAGGGACTGTTGACAGGGTTCAGGACTCAGCTCTTGGCATCTCAGTTTGTTCGTCTCCCAGATGGAGCTCAGACTCGTGACCATCTGTCCTGTGATGCATTCACTGACCCAGTGTGTGTGTCCTGTCAGGTATCCAGGGGGTGGTGGAGGCCTACCAGGCCTGCCTTCCCAAGCTGCAGCTCTACGGCCCCACCAACATCGCCCCCATCATCCAGAAGGTCGCCAACTCTGCCTCGCAGGAGGTCCACACCAAAGAGGCCATGGTGAGAGCAGATGGAGTCAGGCTGGGGAATCAAACCTGCCACACAACCACAAGCTCCTTGTGTGATCGTACAGTGAAAGTCGGTGCAGCTGAAGGAACCAGAGAGAGATAGAACCAGCTGTTTTTACCCAGCATGCATCAGCTGTCACCGTAAGGTCAGACAGCCTCATTCTAACGAGACTAACACCGGAGAAAAAAATCAGTTTGACATCAAGATTCAAAGTTGGCTAAAGGAAATGCTAACAGACATTAGGAGATGTTAGCCCATGTTAGCAGGTGTTTATCAGACAATAGATGATGCTCAGTAGATTTTATCAAACGTTAGCACACCAGTTATGGTACCATGTCGTTGGCGCGCATGTTGGAGCTCATTTGCATCTTCACGAAAAGTGTTTTCTCACTACTCACTGATCCTTGGACGTTCAGAAGCAGCAGTTTCCTCAAACCCTCTGTTCAGTGAAGAAACGTGAGACGAGATGGAGGTCTCAGTCCTGGAGACGGGTCTGTGTGCAACAGCAGGTCTTCTGGCGGCAGCGGAAAGTCCCGAGCGGCAGCAGCGGCCTGCGTGGCAGCAGGTCGGCAGGCAGGCAGCGAGTAGGCGTTGAGACACACTGTGCAGAAAATCACAACACTGATAAACTTACTGTTCCCTTCCCCATAAATGTTCACACTGTCGCTAATTCACATAGTGTCCATACTCACTCAGGAACTTGGCGCAAAATGTGTCTCCTACACACAGTCTCCTTCTCCTTCCAGCTAGCGAGGGCGAGGCTAACTAGCATTGTGCGCAACAGAAAATGGCGTCGCGGCAGTTTAGTATAATAACCGTCAGAAACAGCAACACGGCTCACTCTTACACTTTGTACCAGGTAACACTCAGGTAAACCCTCCAGTGTTTAGCAGATGTTAGCAGATGTTAGCAGACATTAGCAGATGTTAGCAGACGTTAGCAGACATTAGCAGATGTTAGCAGACATTAGCAGATGTTAGCAGATGTTAGCAGACATTAGCAGATGTTAGCAGACATTAGCGGACATTAGCAGATGTTAGCAGACGTTAGTAGATAATAGCTCTTGAGCAGATGTTGGGTCAGTTTACTGGGTCAGTGCTGAAACACTGGGGACAGGTGTTGACTCTTTTCTCTGTCTCTGTCCTTCAGCAATACTTCATCCTGCTGATCTTGACCGACGGCGTCATCACCGACATGGCTGACACGAGGGAGGCCATTGTCCAGGCCTCGCACCTCCCCATGTCCGTCATCATCGTCGGGGTGGGGAACGCCGACTTCAGTGACATGCAGATGTTGGACGGTGACGACGGGATCCTGCGGTCTCCTAAAGGAGAACCCGTCCTGAGGGACATTGTCCAGTTCGTCCCCTTCCGCAACTTCAAACATGTGAGTGATGCTCTTGTTGCCGTAGTAACAGTCAGTTTGTTTTTGTACTGACTGTTTGACATAATTAAAGATCAGACGTCTGTGTTGTAAACGATGGAGCGAAACATTTCATCAGCTTCTGATCACAACTTTGATGTGTGTGTCTGTGTGTGTGTGTCTGTCTGTGTGTGTGTATGTCTGTGTGTGTGTGTGTATGTCTGTGTATGTCTGTGTGTGTGTCTGTGTGTGTGTGTGTGTGTGTAAGTCAGTGTGATTAATATCAACACGTTTATGTGACGCCCAAACACTCAGAGCAAAGCAAACTGAAATGAAACCAAACTCTGTGGCAGATGGTGCGTTCAAGTGTGTCTGAGTGACCCTGTGTAACTGTGAGTGACTGTGAGGTGTTAGAGACGCTACAAGCCAGGAGGAGGCTGATGGAGGAGGCTGATGGAGGAGGCTGATGGGGGGGGCTGATGGAGGAGGCTGATGGGGGGGCTGATGGGGGGGCTGATGGGGGGGCTGATGGAGGAAGCTGATGGAGGAGGCTGATGGGGGGGGCTGATGGGGGGGCTGATGGAGGAGGCTGATGGAGGGGGGGGGGTGAACTGACTGAGGAAACTCTCAGCTGTTGAATCTCAGATGAGTTTTTCTCTGACATGTGATCATCTGTTTCACTGACTGATCACCACTGAGGACGTCAGAGAGAGGCCCCTCCTCCATCCTCTGATTGGCTGCTTCAGGGGCATGATGATGACGATGAAGATGGTGATGGTGATGGTGATGATGATGATGAAGATGATGATATTGATATTAAGCTCTGACGAGAACACTGATGCCTCCCTCTCCTCCTCCTCTCTCCTCTCTCCTCCTCCTCCTCTCTCCTCTCTCTTCCTCAGGCGTCTCCTGCTGCCCTGGCTAAGAGTGTACTTGCAGAAGTGCCCAACCAGGTGGTGGACTACTACAACAGTAAGGGCATTAAGCCCAAAGTGCCCAGCGAGTACCAGTCTTCCAGGCCGTTTGGCCCCTGAGGGCTGTTGCCATGGCTACAGCCCCCCCCCCCCCCCAACAGCACAACCTCTGCTGGACTGAAAAACATGTTTACTGTATTTGTTCTTTGTTAATGTGGAGTTTAAAGGTGCTACACAGCAGTTTACTGTTTGACGGACAGGTGGGTGTGGCCAGGTGGGGCGGAGACTTGATCAGATCAGAGCAGCAGAGTCAGACTTTTATCTACTACTATTATTAATATTATTAATATCCAGAATGACGTAAGCTAAAGAGTTTCATACAGAGGAAGGTTGTGTGGTGTCACATGAAGAACGTCCTCCACCAGAGTCACAGCTACGACCTCAACAACCTGTCCAACTGTCCAACAAGACACAAACAAGCTAGTTTGCTTGCTGAGCTAGTAGAGTAGTTAGCTAACTGGTAGCAAGGCAGCTACTGTGGTGATGCATGTTTGTTGTTAGCAGTAGCTTAGCTAGCACTCTAATTAGCCACTATAGCGAGCTTCCAGTTCTCACATGGATAAACTCCGTGAACCCAGAGCTGCCATCTTGAATTGTTGTAAACATGGGTTTGTAGGAAGCGGAGAGGATCATGGGAAATGAGGAGCAGCAGTAAATGCACTATGCCTCATGTGTAAAGACGCTAGCTGTAGCACCTTTAGCCTCCGCGGTGCATGCAGGGCCGACAGCGGCTGAAGTAGATCGTAACGTTCAGGATGTTTTCAGTCGACAAAAAGCACACAAACACAACACTGACCAATCCAAGCGCTGCTTCCCTGCCGACAGCATGAGGCGGGAGAACAGTGGATGCAGGAATGTACGACTCCCCTCCCGTTTGTTTTTATAAGAGTTTATCGAGGTTTTGCTAAATTTCGTAAAGTTCGTACGTTGTAAAGCATTTTGGATCTGTGCTGGGTGAAGGAGCGAGCGCCTTCAGACGTCTGCATCCTCTGTGTTTTCTAAAGGCGACGCAGATGCATGAACTGTTGTTTTGCATGCAAATCTCCATGCAGGACTCCTCGGTCCTCGTGTGTTTCCTGGTAGTGAATAATATGAGTAATAATGACGTTTACAATGTGCCCGACCACCGGGCTCTTCTACTCTCAAGCATGTTCACGTGTACACGAAGATGTGTGAGTAGGTTTAAAAGCACAATCTAAATGTCTGGAGAGGTTTCTACAACATGGTGATAGATTCTGGTCGTTCTGTTGCCACAACACCTGCCCGTCCGTCTCTGGACCGGGTCACCACCTCCCTTTGGTCGGTGTCTGTGATGTTTTCTAGAGCCGCCACGACTTACTTTACAAAGTTTCTAAAAAAGTTTCGCTCAAACCCAGGATCAGGCTTCACAACCTGTCCACCCATTGGTCCATTTCCAGCACCTGCTCAGGTCCAGTCAGGTGAACTGAGGTTGTCCAGGAATCCTGAAGGTCCTCAGTGATCCAGATAAGGTCAGTCAAGGAGCCTGAACCAGCTGAAGAACATCATAGTTTATTGATTATTGGTTCAGTTCTTGTTCTGTTGAGCAGAGACAGAAGGAAGGTGGCGGACAGGTGTTGAGTCACATGACTTCTCCTTGTGTTCACATGCAGTATTGTGTGCAAAACAATGACAATGACTCATGATAATAAAGGTTTTATCAGTAAACTCAGTGTCAGTGTGTTAGTGTGGCCAGAACAAACACTCATCTAACTGTGGCCCCGCCCCCTCAGTCCACCACACCTCATAAAGAGTCAACAGGTGAGTTGTATAAACAGGAAGTGATCAGACAGCAAAGCTGTTGGAGACTCACTCTGGTGGTCAGGAGAGCAACTGCAGCCCTGCAGCCCTGAGACAAACCGTTGTCATAACAACAGGAAAGCTGTAGCTCCTGATGGTTTATGGTCTGTTAGCGTGTGTTTGAGTTTTCTAACTCTCCACATCATCATCCGCAGCAGATGGAGCTGTCCTCTGCGTTGCCATGGAATCGTGTCACATTTCCAGCTTTTCCCACGACACAAACATTTGAAGTGGTTTATCTGAAGTGTTTCCAAACAGGAGGACGTCAGCACGTGTGTGTGTGTGTGTGTGTGTGTGTGTAAAGGAGAAGATAAAGGAGAATCTCCCATCACCCCCCTGTGATTCCAGCAGCAGCAGCAGCAGTAATTACAGTGGAGGAGGAGCAGGATGAAAGGAGGTCATTAACTCGTCAGCTGGACAAAGAGCCAGGGAGGAGTCAGCACCTCCACACACAGCTACACACAGCTACACACAGCTACACACACAGCTACACACACAGCTACACACAGCTACACAACAACTACACACACAGCTACACACAGCTACACACACAGCTACACACAGCTACACAACAACAGCTACACAACAGCAACACACAGCTACACACACAGCTACACACAGCTACACACAGCTACACACAGCTACACACACAGCTACACACACAGCTACACACAGCTACACAACAACTACACACACAGCTACACACAGCTACACACAGCTACACACACAGCTACACACACAGCTACACACAGCTACACAACAACTACACACACAGCTACACACAGCTACACACACAGCTACACACAGCTACACAACAACAGCTACACAACAAAAACACACAGCTACACAACAACAGCTACACAACAACAACACACAGCTACACAACAACAGCTACACAACAACAACACACAGCTACACAACAACAGCTACACAACAACAACACACAGCTACACACAGCTACACACAGCTACACAACAACAACACACAGCTACACAACAACACAACAACAACAACAGGCTGAGAGCAGCTTCAGTCGAGTGAGGTTCACACAGAGTTGTTCGGTGTGCTGGGGGGGGGGGGGGGGGGCTGGGTGTGCTGGGGGGGGTCTGAAAGTGACAGCTAATAAACTGAGTGTGTTTTAGCCAATGAACTCTGAGCAGAGTGGACTTCCTGTCAGCTGACCACACACTGATGAGGCTCCATCAAGTGATTGGCTGAACAACCAGTGCACTCAGCACCTTTAGCCTATTACACACCAGCAGCTTCATTAGCCCCTCCCAGTGGCTGTGTGCTGCCTCTGGAGGTGAACAGAGGAACTGCAGCTTCAGGGTTCACTGCTGATGTTGATGTTAGTTGTGAACAGTCGTGAGCAAAGTTTCTACTGAGTTCAACTTTCCTGATGAGCGTCGTTCTTCTTCTTTGTTGGTGCTGAGCTGACGCTTCGCTCTGATTGGCTCTGAGTCCCAGTCAGCTGAGATAGACTACTGTGTGAAACTTCACACGTCTGACCTGGGGGTCGTCTTTAAAGCTCTTTAATTAGCGCAGGTTCACCAGGTCTTTAATTACCTCAGCTGAGGAGCGCAGGAGCCTCTTCAGCTGATGAGGAGGTTAATGAGGAGCAGCCAATAGGAGGCTGCCACAGACACAGAGGGAGCTCCACCCACAGTCGTGTCAGACATGAGGTCGCTTCATCAGCTCCACTCACAGATACCGAGGGTCTTTAAACGTCTCGTCTCCCTCTGTTCCTACAGTCCTGTTTGTCCAGGCTCATCAGTTCAATAAAGTTACTGTGTGGTATCAGTGTGGCGCTTCATCTCCATCCTCACCTCCATCTCCATCTCCATCTTCACCTCCATCCTCACCTTCATCATCATCTTCATCTCCATCTCCATCCTCACCTCCATCTTCATCTTCATCTCCATCTCCATCATCTTCATCTCCATCTCCATCCTCACCTCCATCATCATCTTCATCTCCATCTCCATCCTTACCTCCATCATCATCTTCATCTCCATCTCACATCATCATCTTCATCTTCATCTCCATCTCCATCATCATCATCTCCATCTCCATCATCATCATCATCATCATCATCATCTTCATCTCCATCTCACATCATCTCCATCTCCATCATCATCATCTTCATCTCCATCTCACATCATCATCTTCATCTTCATCTCCATCTCCATCATCATCATCTTCATCTTCATCTCCAACTCCATCATCATCATCTTCATCTCCATCTCCATTGTCTATATTTAAAGAGACCTCCAGGAAGTTTAAGAGTGAAACTATATAATGAGCGTTTTGCTCTCAGGAGACAGAGACAAGTGTTTTCAGCCCTTATGAGTGTGTGTGTGTGTGTGTGTGTGTGTGTGTGTGTGTGTGTGTGTGTCTTGGCAGCTGCTCATACTGGAACAGGATGAGAGCAGAGCTGAGTGACAGCTCCCTGCTCCACAGAGGAAACTCATTATCATATTCAACTAAAGGCTGCTGCCAAAACACACACACACACACACACACACACACATATATACACACACACACACACACAGTCATACATTCCTCCCTCCAGATGTGGCTTCATTATCATTAATTCACAGAATAATTAAAGCTGCTGTAATATTGGAGCCACAGAAACTAAATGAGGGAGTTTTAATGTTATTTTAATGTCAGCAGTGGAAACTGAACATCTGATAATGTTACATAATAATGTGGCAGCAGCTAATAATAAAAACAAGAAGCTCAGAGACATCATTTTATTCAAATTCATAGAAGTCGACCCAGAAAGAGGAAGAAGCTCCGAGAGAAGAGGAGGACGCTGTTTCCTCTTCTGACTCGTCACATGATCAGAAAACTCATGTCTGAAAAATGTCTCTGACAGAAAAACACGTTGTTTGTTTGTGTTCACAGAGGAAGGAAAATGATTCTGGCAGAAAAAGCTTCAGCCGATCAGGAGACAGTGAGTTCAGTGTGAGAGCCTCCATCCTCCAGATGTTTGAGCCTGGCCCCAGACACTCCACATCTGCTGGTTAAACCATTTCACGGTTAGCCAGTTAGCTTAGTGGTGTATTAGTCTGTTAGCCTGTTAGCTTGGTGATGTGCTAGTCTGTTAGCCAGTTAGCTCAGTGGTGTATTAGTCTGTTAGCCTGTTAGCATAGCAGACTGTAAACTTGTTAGAAGTCGGTTTGTTAGTCTGCTAACCGTTTAGTTTGATGGTAGCCTGCTAGCCTGTTAGTTAGTTGGTCTGTTAGCTGTTAGCAGGTTAGCCTGTTATTGTTACTCATACAATATGATTTTAAAACACATTAAAACTAGTTTCTCAACTTTAGAAAAAATCTCGTCTTAAAAGACGCTCAGCTCTTTATTGACTTAATCAGGAAATGAGCTGAAGAAGAAGCTGCAGACACTCAACCATCTGTCTGAGCTTTAACTGAAGAGCTGATGAATGACGTCTGTGTGCAGTGATCACAGTTAACATTAACGGATGATCATGAAAAAATCCAGCTTCTTTCAGATTTATGACAGAAACAAAGCTTCCATCAGTTGAGAAATGATCCTGAAGTGATGCTGAATTAACGCAGCAGCTCGAGTAGACAACGGCTCTGTAATGATCATTGATGAGTTCTGGTGAATTCAGCATCGTCTGTTCGTTTTAATGGTGGCCCAGCGACCGCAGCAGCAGCTGTTGATGTGCTCCTCTGAGCTCTCCATGTTCCTCACTGAGGAACAAACACTCACCTCAGCACAGAAACACCAGAGCACAGAACATTTTCATTATCACTGACCGCTGTGCTCACAACTCCTGTTACCATGGTGATCAGGGTCAGGACCTGATTTAGGTCCAAGTCATGACAGGTGAATAGTTAGTGTTTCTGAAGTCAGGAAGTGCTTCTCACAAACTTCTGAACTGAACTTCTGAAGAAACTGTCCAGGCCTTCACTGTTCCACCTCTTAGCTAACACGACAAACTGAACATCAGCCAGCGCCTACAACAGGCCGCAAGCGTTACGTTATCATTAGAGGTGTTTGTTAGCTTTTTAGTTTGTTAGCTTGTTGGTCTATTAGCTTGTTAGTTAATCTACAGCCTATGTGGTTTATTTACTGAGTTACTGAGTTAACCTGTGTTTGCTAGCCTGTTAGCATGTTAGCCTGTTAGCCAACTGACCTCGAGCAGGTCCTTTACTGATAAACACACTCTGGTTTCCGTCTTATTTATTATTCCAATGAGAATAATAGTCTATTACAGAAACGCCTCAGCGAGATGAGATTGGGAACATAGCACCGGTTGCTAGGCAACACATGTTAAAGTTGATAACTGACAGTGGATTTCCTAACATGAAGACAGGAAACCTGTGGTCGCTGTGGTCCTTGTCTCAGGACGTCACACAGGAAGTGTCTGTAATTCGACCTCAGGAACTGCAGCATGAATAAAAGATTGTAATATAATCAATAGACTGTGTCAGTGAAACCTTCAGGGACGTGGAGATGGACCGTTCCTCTCAAACATGGATCAGACTATGAGCTGAGTTCATCTCAACATCTGGAAACACACATCAGTACAGAAATAACTCATCACAGAGCAGCTGACGGTTTCATTTCACCTGATGAAGAGTCGCCATGTTTCTATCAGTCACTGATCAGTTTTATATCAAACCACCAGCGTCATGGAGCCTGAAGTTCACACTCAGTACAAAGTTAAAGTCTCTAACTTTCTCCTGTTCCTCCACAAATAGACGAGTTAGACACAAACTGCTGACTGCACCCTGATAGCCTCTCTCTCTCTCACTCACACACACACACACACACACACACACACAGATACAGTGATAAGAGTACACTGAATCATCCAGTTGTCCAGTAATCCATTTAACTGCACACACTCAGAGATTATCTCACACACACACACACACACGCACGCACGCACGCACGCGCTCAGCTACTGTTCAGAGTCACACAGTAATACCACCTTAAATTTCATCATACCACCTTAATTCAAAATAACATTGTCACTTTAGTATTATCAAAGCACAAGGGCTTGTCCCGGTCCAGTCCCGGTCCAGTCCCGGTCCAGTCCTGTAACCGGGACTGGACCGGGACAAAACATCGTCCCGGGCATTTTGAGCCGAGACCTATGGAACATTAACAGCTGTTCTTCGCATATCTACGTCTGATTGGCTGAATGACATCACGTGATTTGTAGCGCTGCCTGCCATTGGTTCAACCGACACAGTAGCCTGCGGCGTTTGCCTGCAAATTTAACGAACTTTAAAACACGATTTTGGAAAAATGTGCAAGAATAACGAGTGTCAACAAACAAAACCGATGAAGAAAAAAAAAAAAGCTTTAAAACTGAAAACAGCCAGGTCCTCCGTCACCTCCGTCACCGGGGCCGTTAAAGCTGGCCACCGCCTACAGTGTGTAGTGGGCTCTTTACCTGGTGGATGTACGGAGCGACGCATCGACTCCAACAGCACTGGCTTCAAACCCGGCGAATAGCTACAACTACGTCATGAATGTCGGAGCCTTATGTCAATTAACTAACTACCGAGCTAATAAAGACTGTACTTTACTAACTAAATGAATGAAGTGAAATGACTGAAGCACTAAGATCACTATCACCGGTATGACATCATAGGAACAGCCCGGAAACCCGTCATGCTAACTAGCATGCACAGCTAGCTACACTGTGAAATGGCTACTGACGGTTCAGAGTTAACAAGCACGACGAAAATAAACTATCAACCAAACCTGACTCATACCTGACCCAGGTAGACTGCAGTTCATCACCTCTTACCTGAGGCTCCTGAGTCGCACCGGCGGGTCTCTCCTCCTCCTGCCTCCCCCTCCCCTCATCCACCTGACGGCCACCATCGCTACCTGCGGCCGCTGCTGCTGAAGAAGCAGCTCCGCCATCGCCACCAGCAAACATCTGCCTGAACGTATTATTCCGCGCCTCCTTTCCGTTTCTCGCTGTCCTCCATTTTGTTGATCTCCTCTCTCTCTGTATGACTGATTGATTGATTGATTGATTGATAGGCAGCTGAAGCCCAAGGGAGGGGGCATCGGCCCTCGGCTGTAGTTGGTCCCGCCCAGACTCAGTCATGACTAATGGACCAGTTCTGTACCAACAGGTATCATGACTAATACCAGTACTATTAGTAGCATTAGTAAAACAAACAAACAAACAAAAAGGCCCGGTCCAAAAGTATTTATGTTAGCCTGTTAGCTTCTTAGTTAGTTAGCACTCTCTTCACCTGTTAGCTTCTTAGTTAGTTAGCACTCTTTTCACCTGTTAGCTTCTTAGTTAGTTAGCACTCTCTTCACTTGTTAGCTTGTTAGCTAGTTGATCTGGTGACCTGTTAGCCTCCTAGTTAGCTAATCTGTTGTCCTGTTAGCTCGTTAGCTCACCAGCCTGTTTGTTACCTTTCAGTCTTTGAGCCTGTGGATGTTTCCTGTTCCTGCTGCTTCACAATAAAAGCCTTTCACCACTGATGACAGGAAGCTTTATCAAACCCAGTATTGATCCGCTCCATTAATCCTGCTGCTGTTTGCACAAACACAGGGTGTGAACCATCAGGTCGACATGAGTCATGAACCTCCACGCTGAGCTGAGGTCTTCCTCCTCCTCCTCCTCCTCCTCAGGCTGGTCTCACTGGAGTCAGTGTTATGGAGTATTATGGTCTGTCCTGCTCGGTGTGTGTAATCTCCCCTGTGTGTCGGCGCTCTGCAGAGGTGGACTGTAATCTCCATTTTATTATTGACTGGCATCTCTGAGGGCAGATTACACCGAGTGTGTGTCTGCACCACGCTTTGTTCAGGGTGGAGGAAGCAGCTGCTTCACCCTGATAAAGACAGGGATGCTCCTCCACCCCTCCACTCCTCCATCCTCAGCTGCAGCAGGGGTCTCCTCACACACCTGAGCAGATCCTCTCACTCTCTTTATGTTTCTGTCTTTTTAGCATTATAGATCTGTGTCTGTGTTTTTGTACAGACGCAGTGATAAAGGAGAATTTTCCTCCTGTTAATGCTCATCTCACCTTCTTCTTTTTGTTTTCCAGCAGCATCACACCGTCATCAAGTCATGTTTTTGTTGTAAGCCTTTTTGACTATTAAATGGGAACATCACCCAAACGTGGATACAGGTATGGACAATTGTTTGTTGAGCGCGTCAAAAACAATCTCATCCACCCATGCACGAGCGACTAAAGGAGGACAGGATAGTCACTGTAGTATTACTTTGTAAATCATTGTCAAAATATGGTTGAAGACACACTCCCACTGGCCATTGAACTATTCACTGAGATAATAAGACATTAATATATTCTTAGATAAAGGATTCTGTTCAGCGATATTCAGGTCTGATGCTGTGGGGAGGCAGAAGTAAATAAATGTGGTGGTGGTGGTTCAGACCAGGTCAGACAGATGTTGGTAAAGTTTCCAGAGGACAGAGGGATGTTTACAGGTGTAGGTGGGTAATATATAGTTTGATGTGTTTGTAAAAGTACAGATCTAACAAAGGAGGAGGAATGAGCTCTTACTGATGATGTATATTAACTTTACAACAAGGTTAATATGAGCTTAAACATAAACTGTGCTTGGCTGAGGAATCCACTTTTGTGATTGGTTGCTTTGCGTGTGTGATTATTACAGTTGTACCACAACATGCCCTCTGGATAATGTTCCATATTCTAGTAATAAGTCTGGTAATAAAACGTGTGGTGGTTCCAACATGACTGGTCCTGTGTTTCATCACTGCAATTTGAACACAGGCTGTTTTTATGATTGTTTTATTGCACATTAATACATTTTTATTACAATGTCAAACTGATATCATTGGCAGCAGGACGTCTCTGCTCTGGGTTGGGCTACAGTCGACACATCAGTGTGTTTAACAGCTGCTGTCACTGAGGTCATTAAACACGTGAGCTTTGCTAACAAACCTGTATTCACAAAAAGTTTGACACATCAGCAGCTTCATGCAGACCTGCTGCATCTAAACCTCTTTATTCTCATGTCCCTCCACAGTTTTGATTCTTATTATGATTGAGGTGTTTGGGAACGCTAAATTGAAGATGAACTTTAGGGAGAAAATTGAAGGAATGAAACAGAAGGTCATCCGCTAAAGAATATCTGACTGGGGGATCCCAAGGTTTTCCCAGGCCAGGTTGGAGAAATTATCTCTCCACCTAGTCCTCAGTCTGCCCTGTGGCCTCCTCCATGCTGGAGGTGCCAGGAACACCTCCCCAGGGAGGTGCGCTGGAGGCATCCTTACCAGATGCCTTAACCCTCTGGTCCTGTTGGGCCATTTTTTGGACTCGCCAGAAATTCTTCTGGTTGTCATTTTGCCTGTGATCATGCTATAATGTTGGTAGGTTGCAGAGAGGTCACTTTTGCAGGGTAGATCATGCTCCTAAAATATCTTTTGTCTACTTGTAAAAATGCACCATCCAGAGCCATGACTAATGTTCTCCTGTTACTTCCATTATAAAATGCAAAAACCACACCTTTTCACCTGGTGCTTAGCTTTTTCCACGAACATCATTTCTATATTTTCATGGTTCATATCATTACAGAAGAAGTCAAAATATATGTTTATGGATATTTTTTTAGAAATCACTACACAATAACACGGTGAGGCCTTTGCAGAAAGGCAGGCAGTTTTTATCAGACTCCCCCGAGTCACCCAGGAGCTCCACCCCGCTGAGGATGCTTTTCTCGGACTCAGATGACAACCACTCTGTCTGCTGCTTGGAACCACCACCCAGTCTGCCACTCTTTCAGCACTGTCCCAGACTTCATGCAATGTTGAACAGGCATGTCATCCACCACAGCCCCTCAGCATCCAGAGCCTTCAGTATCTCTGAGAGGATCTCATCAATACCCAGAGCTTTGCTGCTGTGGAGTTGTTTGACGACCTCAGCAACTTCCCTCAGGGAAATTAACCTTGATCCCTGACTGTCCTCCCATTCTTTCTCTTCCTCAGAGGATGGATTTGATGGACCAGTTGGGTTGAGGTGCTCCATAAAGCTTGTCCAACCTTGGTGCTGTCCAAAAGTCCTTCTCCGTGTCCTCTCCGAACTCCTCCCACACTCGCTGCTTTGCCTTCTGCACAGCTGAGGCTGCGGGCCTTTGGGCCATTCAGTGCCCTGCAACTACCTCCAGAGTCTCCCGGGAACACATCTCCTGGAAAGCCTCCTTCTTCAGTCGGATGGCTTCCCTTACCACCGGTGACCACCACTATGTTCGAGATTGCCCCTTGAGGTACTGATGACCCTAAGACCACAGCTCACAGCTGCAGCTTCAAAAATCATAAACAATGAATGCTCGTTGGAGTGAGCGCTCCTTCTGCAGTGGTGCACCAGGCCAGAGACATTCAACAAGTCTCCGAGCTTCCTCAAAACCTTCAAAGATAATGTTTTTGAATGAAGCCACTTCTTGATGGCAGTATGTCAAGTTCTCTCTCAGTTTGTCATCATCAAACATCAGCACCTGAAAAATAAAACAGACCAGAACAAGATGGAGAACTAAACATGTTAGCAGGCATGCTAACCAGCTGCGTACATCACTTAAACTCATCTCCATACAGTAATGTGTGTGTGTGTGTGTGTGTGTTTACCTGTCCTTCCTCCATATGCAGGGCAATGGCAACTTTATCCCAAACGTAAGACTTAGAATCACTGCACAAGTTCTGAAACGCCATCTTGTTTTCATCTGGTCTCTGGACCAACTCATGGCTGAGTGAAACCAAACAGAGACAAACATCTGAAGAAGAGGTTGTTAACACAGTCACAACAGGATGTTTCAGGATGTATTTTCAGCCTGTTAGCATTTTAGCATGTTGTAGGAGGGTTAAAGTAAAGCTGCATCATCCAACAACTGTCCCACGTCCTCAAAATGTTTACGTCTTGTAGTTTTGTTACTCAGTGACAGATTGACTGTCAGTGTTGTGTTGTCAATGACGCTAAAACAGCATAAACAGACTTTGATGTTGGGTGTAAGAAATGTTCACTGAGGTGTGGATGGAAGCTGGTACGCTGAAGACGTTTTGTCTGGTTGTAAATCTGTGTGGTTCTTGGTGGAGAACCACTGACTGACAAAGTGTCAGTGAAGTTCACTGTTTCTTACCTGTGTTTGCCACACATGGCCTGAGACCTCCAGATGAAGCGTCCACCTCTGTAACAGCAGACGGCCTCTGGGTCTTCACTCAGCTCAGGACAGTCGTCATACTTCTGAACATCTGGACTGTGGACCAGCACCACATACATCACCTCCTGTTTGTACAGGACGGTCTCATACACCCTCATGACAGGTTGAGCTCCAGAGCAGAACTGGAGACAACAACAGAGTTTTAGTGGACGACTCACAGCTCAGTCCATCACTAAGTTAAACTTGGTGCAGGAGCTGATCAGAATAAACCCCTGATGCTTCATCACTCATCTACACAGGAAGCTAATCTATTGTTTCTAGGAGCTTCCTTCATCATTCTTCGTTAACTGACTGATTCCATTTCCATGTTTTTCCATATTCCATGTTGTAAACTGTTTTCTTTGTCTGTATACAACATCTATGTCACGTCTGCCCGTCCTGGGTGAGGGATCCCTCCTCTGCTGCTCACCCTGAGGTTTCTCCATGTTTCCCTGTTAAAGGGTTTTCTTGGGAGTTCTTCCTCAGTCGATGTGAGGGTCAGAGGTCAGGGGATGTTGTCATGATGCTGTGTAAAGCCCTTTGAGACAAACTGTTTGTAAAAACAGGCTGTACAAATTAACTCGCCTTGCCTTCTATCAAAACTCAGCTTCAGATCATGGTCATATAAATGATCAACTGATGGATTCAGCTTTCCTCAACTTCCACATCCTCAATGAGGGAATCTGATGTGGAAGTCCCTGAAATCCATATCTGATGTGATATCAGGCCATAACACACTGATGGAGATCATTGAGTCTTATTTAGAAAAGGTGTTGCTTAGAAACCACTGACCTCACTGTATATAAAAACAGACCTTTAATAGGTTTCTGTCCTGACCTGTCAACAGTTGGACTGAGGTGGTACCTGCTGGCTGTAGGCCTTCAACACCTCCTCCACGGGGAAGGTGAAGCGGTATGGGCCCAGCCTGGAGTTCTTCAGGAAGGCTGGAGAGCTGGCAAACTTCCCCAGGAAGCTGCGTTGGTCCTGGGCCTGGCCTCTGTGCGGTCTGGGTAGGTCTCCGCCAGGAGCCTCCTCTCAGCTGATGTGATGTCCTCAGGCTTCACAGCCAGACTCCACCACTGCAGGTAGTCTGTACCCTGGTGTTTGCCTGGGTCCTTGAAGCCTCCCTCTCTCTTTATTCCAGTTAACCCAACTGCATCAGTGTCATGCTGCAGATGAGACACATGAAACTCTGGTCGGGGGAAGTCTGGGACGTCTTCAAGGAAGATGTAGTCTTTCATCTCTGATGCTGGATTTCTCTCTTTAAAATCTTCAGCTGCTGCCTTCAGATCTTCCAGCCTCAGGTGTTTGTTCTTTACAAAATATTCATCACGTTCTCTCCTGTTTTTTCTGCCCTCCATGTTCAGATAATGTTGATTAAACACCTGAGTGTGTCTTCACTGTTCTCTGATCCTGGGAGAAATGGTGTCGGCTCTCTGACACCAGCAGAGTCATAATAAACCACGCCCCCTTCACTGAGAAAACGCCGCTGGCTCACAAACACTGTACAACGTGTTGAACTGAATTAACTGGCTGGTCGTTTCTCTGCAGGCACATGTTTCACAGAGCTAATGACACGTTTGTGTGTGAACTCCTGAAACTTAAGCATTGTGTTATTTTTATTTTACCTGCTGTGACCATGTGACACGTCACCACCACACACTCAACCTTTGGACTCTACATGTGCAATAAACCAGGTGTGGCTCAGTGTTTCCAAGTGAGTGCAGCCTCACACAGCTGAGCACCGCCGCTCTTTAAACACACCTGAGCACTACACTGTCAGTGGTCTATTAGCTGGTTAGCCTGGTAGTCCGTTAGCTTGTTAGCCTTTTGCTAGACTGTTAGCCTGGTAGTCTGGGTGGGGAGTTGAGAGAGGAGCTGCCAGGTGGAGGTTATTTTTATACACCACTGCCCCCCCGAACCTGCTCCTGGAGCTCGAGGACGAGTTGGAGGAAAAAATTCATAATTTTCCTCCTTTGTTTAAAATGAGGCCACGCCCCCGTGGAGCTGTCAGTCAGGGGCAGGAAGTAATGGGGTGTCACCCTAACACCCTCCCCACCCCCAACTACCTCACACATAAACCCCCCCAACCCCCACTCCTGTCGGCCGTCTCTCACCTTCCCCCAACACAAGGACACACTACACAGTGCTGCAGAGGACGACGCCTTCAAACACCTGGATCTGGATTTATTTCAGAACCAGGACCAGGACAGGACCAGGATCAGAACCAGGACCAGGACCAGGACCAGGACCAGGATCAGAACCAGGACCAGGACCAGGACCAGGACCAGGACCAGAACCAGGACCAGGACCAGGACCAGGACCAGGACCAGGATCAAGGCCTCTGCTCCACCTACAGAATAAAAGCTTCAGACAGAATCATCGGGGACATCACCACCACAGAAGAAAAACTGATCAGAGTTATTGATCCACAGCTGACACATCTGGACTGAAGCCTGAGTCTGTCCCTGTTGATGAGAACAGTCCAGTTCTTCTTCTTCAGCAGAGACGACCTGAGACATGATGATGATGATGATGATGATGTCATCCTCCTCCTCATCCTCCTGCAGCTGTGATTTTACATTCAGATTAAACTCGCAGCTCTTCTTCTCTGGTGAAATGAGGCTGGAGCTGTGGAGAGACGTCCCAGCATGCAGCAGGCCCAGGGGTCAGAGGTCAGGTGAAGCCTCAGGGAGGAGGAGCTGGAGGTGACCCACCCTCCCTCCACCCTGCAGCAGCGCCTCATTAATCATGGCCGCTCCTCAGAGAAGCTTCATAAATCACAGCTCTCCTCCTCCTCCTTAACGAAGCTGACGAGCGGCGTTCGTCGGCCCCGGGAATCGAACCAGAGGACGCGCCAGGTGCCTTCACTCGCTCTGCCTGACTGATTAACACAGACACACTGTACCATCCGTCTCACTTTACAGCGCTCAGGTGACCAGGGTGAGGACGGAGAACAGGCTCAGTAACGAGCAGGTGGAGTTTAACCGTCAGCAGGAAAACAGCGAGACTGAGCCGCCATCAGTTAGTAACACACACACACACCACACACACACAACACACAGAGAGAGAGAGAGCAGTGCATTATGGGTAAACACTTCAGACGGACAGCTAGCGCTGGGCCGACACAACACAGCCAATGATTTTTAAAAGCTAAAGAGGCTGTTAGAGCGAAGAGGAACGAACACACACACACACACACACACACACACTCTCACACACACACACACACACACACACACACACACACACACACACAGACACACACACACACACACACACAACTCCTCATTAGACTGCAGGAGGTTCAGAGCTTAGGAGCAGGACGTCTCAGCTGGAGATGATCAGCTCGTTAGAGTCGTCTGATAAACCATTGTCTCTCATTACACACCAGTTAAAACAGTGAGACTGTGCTGCAGGGGACGTTCGCCAGCTGCAGCTCCAACACTGTTACAGGCTGTTCAACACTCAGCAGCACTCACTCACTAACCAACCACTACATCCTGTTACATACTAATACAGATGTTCTCTAGGTACAAACAACCGCTCTACTGTTGACTCACAGTGACATCACTCTGGTTATATGTCATATAGTGTGTGTGTGTGTGTGTGTGTGTCTGTGTGTGTGTGTGTGTGTGTGTGTGTGTGTGTGTGTGAGAGTGTGTGTGTGTGTGTGTGTGAGTGTGTGTCACATCAGTATTAAATATTAAATCCAGTTCATTCTACTCTGTTAATATTAATGTGAACCAGAGACTTCAATTAACACAACTACAAGCTTTTATTGTGAAGGTCCTCCTCTGTCCTCTGTGAAGCTGCTGAGGAGATGATGATGAAGGTGATGAAGGTGTGATCATCATCATCATCATCATCATCATCAACCTTGGCTCCGCACTCATCAACACTGTTCAAAGATCCTATTAAACACTCGTTAATATTAATGATGGCCGACAGACACACGTCACCAGCTCTTCTTCTTCTTCTTCTTCCTGTCACCACCTTGTTCTTCTCACACGTGTCAAAGTGTGAGGACACGGTTTTATGTCTCATCTTCATCAGCAGCTGTAACGTCCTGCCTCTGAATCTGCATGAAGCCTACTTTTATTTTGAAGGTTGAAGTAGAAACAGACTTTAGACTTCAGATGCTGTGAGGAACAATTATCAATAATCTCACACATTAATCAATAGACTGGCAACTGATTGATCATTGCTGTCATTCATCCATGGGGGCGGAGCTAAGACAACATCAGCACCACAGTGTGTGAGGTGACAGACTGTGTGTGTTGTGTTTAATGACGAGCTGTTAGTGTGTGTGTTTGTCACAGTCTGTGTCGCTGCTGTTTGACCTTTCAGAGACATTTCAGACACAGAATAAACTCTGCTGACCTTTCATGCTCACACACACACACACACACACACACACACACACACAAAACACACACACACACACACACACACACACACACACACAGACACACACACCTACACACACACACACACACACACCATTAGAGAAGTTGTCTAACTCTTCTTCTTCATTTTAATAATCTGCACCATGAAAAACAGAACCAGCTGTAACCAGCTCCTCCAGGCTCCGCCCACCTCCACACCTCCACCTGACATCACATGTCACATATCCAGATGTGACTTTAACATTTACACCTGGATTAAACTGTCCACACTGCGCTCCTTCAGAAGAAGAAGAAGAAGAAGAAGAAGAAGAAGAAGAAGCTCTGTTATTGTGCTTACTTGTTTGTTTCAGACGTTCACAGATGTTCACAGACGTTCACAGATGTTCACAGATGTGAACGTGTCATCAGTTCCTTCTTCATCTGTGAGGAAGCCGCTCGACCATCAGGTCTCAGGACGTTCAGGCCTCGTTCACCTGGTCGAGCTCTGGTTCGGTCCAGTTACCCAGAATGCACCTCTGCCTCACAGAGACGGACCTGGAGCAGAACACAGAGGAGTCCAGATGGAAACACAAACAGCTGACTTCACCTCAGATCATTATTATTATTGATCACAGATCGGTTTGTCTGCCTGGTGACACAGGGTCCCATCGACACCTCTGTCCAATCAGATCCATCCACCCACATGATTGACATGAGGCCCCCGGGACACAGAGGTGGTAATTGGTCTGACATGATCTATCAATTGGATCAATTACAAGGGGGTGTGTGGTGGGGGGGGGGGTGATAATGGGTCAGAGCTGCTGATTAACTTCATGCCTCCCAGCAAGAGAGAGAGAGGAGAGCGAGAGAGAGAGAGAGAGAGAGAGAGAGAGAGAGAGAGAGAGAGACAGAGACAGAGAGAGCGAGAGAGAGACAGAGAGAGAGAGAGAGAGAGACAGAGAGAGAGAGAGAGAGACAGAGAGAGAGAGAGCGAGAGAGAGACAGAGAGAGAGAGACAGAGAGAGAGAGACAGAGAGACAGAGACAGAGAGAGAGAGAGAGAGAGAGAGAGTGTGTGTGTGTTAATAAGAGAGAATTACTGTTCAAAAACATAATGAAGAAGTTTATGATGTTTGTTGGTGTGGTGTGTGGTTGTGTGTGGGGGGGGGGGGTGAAGTGACCTCTGCACGTCACTAACATATCAATACACTCTGTAAATAAATGTGTGTGATCACAAACAATCAACACAGGTCTGGGGGGAAGTGGATCAGGTCTGGGGGAAGTGGATCAGGTCTGGGGGAAGTGGATCAGGTCTGGGGGGGGAAATAGATCAGGTTTTGGGGGGAAATAGATCAGGTTTGGGGGGAAGTGGATCAGGTCTGGGGGAAGTGGATCATGTCTGGGGGGAAATGGATCAGGTCTGGGGGGAGTGGATCAGGTCTGGGGGGGGAAGTGGATCATGTCTGGGGGGGAAGTGGATCATGTCTGGGGGAAATGGATCAGGTCTGGGGGAAGTGGATCAGGTCTGGGGGGAATGGATCAGGTCTGGGGGGAAGTGGATCAGGTCTGGGGGGTCAGGTCTGGCAGAGCTGGGAGCGTTGTGATAAATGAGGTTTATGTGTTGCAGTAAATTAAAAGTCATGAATGAGGACGTGTGTTACTTTAATTAGAGACGACGTCTCGTCATCGTACAAACATCTGAGGAGACGGGGGGGGGGGGGCAGCAGCCCAGGTCAGAGGTCACAACCACCGGCTCACACACAGCTCTGTCTCAGACACTGTCACCTGACACACCCACTGAGGAGGGGGTCGATTCCCGTGTTGTGTTGTGATGTAGGACTGTTGTTGTTGCAGTGCAGCTCTGCTGTGGCCCTGGCCTGCCCCTGCCCCCGCCCCAGCCCCCGCCCCAGCCCCTGCCCCCAGCCCCAGCTCCAGCCCCAGCCCCAGCCCCTGCCCCAGCCCCTGGCCCTGCCCCTAATGCTAATCATTCATCATCATCATCAACAGATGCGAACTGTGCTAACAGCTCTGAGCCGTCTGCTAGTCTCACCTGGAGCCAACAGGTGGTGGTGGGCGGGCTAAAGGCCTGATCCAGGAAGTCAGTGGAGATGAGCCTTTCTGGCCCAGTTTCCTGTGAGGCGTGAACATGTTGAGCTTCTGCCTCAGATCAGTTTGAGTCTCGTCTCCTGAACAGATGAGTCTCTGTGGTTCAAACAGAGAGGAGGCAGCAGGTGTCAGCAGGTGTTGACAGGTGAGGCAGACAACAGGAGCAGCAGCAGACTAATGATGGGACCTGAGGCCTCTTCACCTGGACCACAGCAGGTGTCCGTCCTGTCAGACAGGAAGTGGTTTGATGTTGTTGTGGAGCAGATTTGTAGAAACGCTGAGAGCATGTGGATCACAGCTCTCTCTCTCTCTCTCTCTGCCCAGGTTCATGTGAGCAGGTTGTTTCACACCGAGGCAACGGTGACGCAACCACAGAGCAAGAGAGCCGAGCAGAGAGACGGAAGGTTTTCATCAGGTTAACGAGGAGGACACAGCCACAGGGTTCACGCTGATGTCACGCTGATGTCACACTGCTGCTGCTGAGCTCACGCTGATGTCACACTGATGTCACACTGCTGGTTTTTCTCTCTGAAATCACAGAAACAGAGATGATGATCACTTAGTTTGTTTCGTCCTGTCACTTCAACAACACAGGAGAGAAACACACAATATGTGACATTTAACAACATCAGGGTTTCTGCTCTGATCTTCACTCCAGAGGCTGCAGCAAAAACCTGCTGTTTGTTTATAGGAGAAACACACACACACACACACACACACACAAGTGACTTAACATGATTACAGCTCCTCAATATCCAAACTTAAGGGCTTAAGGGCAAACTTAACTGTCGACCACTAAACTATCAAGCTCTAACAGCTGCTAAGCTATCACTGTAAGCTAAGCTATCACAGTAAGCTAAGCTATCACAGTAAGCTAAGCTATCACAGCAGCTAAACTATCACAGTAAGCTAAGCTCTAACAGCTGCTAAGCTATAACAGTAGCTAAGCTATAACAGCAGCTAAGCTATCACTGCAGCTAAGCTATCACAGAAAGCTAAGCTCTAACAGCTGCTAAGATAAACAGTAGCTAAGCTATCACAGTAAGCTAAGCTACCACAGTAAGCTAAGCTCTAACAGCAGCTAAGCTATAACAGCTGCTAAGCTATCACAGTAAGCTAAGCTATAACAGTAGCTAAGCTATCACAGTAAGCTAAGCTACCACAGTAAGCTAAGCTCTAACAGCAGCTAAGCTATAACAGCTGCTAAGCTATCACAGTAAGCTAAGCTATAACAGTAGCTAAGCTATCACAGTAAGCTAAGCTATCACAGAAAGCTAAGCTCTAACAGATGCTAAGCCCAGGGCGGTTTCAGCAGCTCTGCAGAGTTTTTCTGTTTCATCTCAGAAACAATTAAAGTGTCTAAGTTCCTGTGTTGGAGCCCAGTGGGGAATGAGAGCACATTCAAACTTTCTCTCAGTGTGTGTGTGTGCGTGCGGGGGGGGGCTCTGTGCAGCTCAGCAGGTACAGGGGGAGAGGTGGGAGGTTTCCAGTCCCACTGGGAGCTGGTTCAGTGAAGGCAGCACAGAAAGTGCTCCCAGCCAACAGGAAGTGGAGCTGCTTTAGCTTCACTGACACAACTGGCTGTTAGCATGCTAGCAGCTGTTAGCCTCCAGACTGTGGATCAGATCACCACTTAATAACAACTCATTATTTTTCCTTCATGCTCATTTAACCTGATCCTGAGAGACACCGACACAGAGAGGGGAATATACTCAAAACACACACACACCGTCCACAGAGACGAGGCTCACACACACACACACACACACACACACCGTCCACAGAGACGAGGCTCACACACACACACACACACACACACACACACACACACACACACACACACCCACCACACACACACCGTCCACAGAGACGAGGCTCACACACACACACACACACACACACACACACACACCGTCCACAGAGACTAGGCTGACACACACACACACAACTGATGCTGCCAGTTGGGTGTGTGTGTTTTGAATATATTCAAAAAACACACACACACCCACCATCCACAGAGACGAGGCTCACACACACACACACACACAGCTGATGCTGCCAGCTGGGTGTGTGTGTGTGTGTGTGTGTGTCCTTATTGTTCCATTGTTCAGCTGCTGGCTCAGCTCACTGACTGTGTGTTAACATGTGTCTTTGGGATCAATAAACCTGCTGATCTGTAAAGTCACTGATCAGGTCTGTGTTCAACCCACACTGTCACCTGTCCACCTGGAGGGTGGTGGAGGCGGAGCCAACGGTCCCAGTTTGACTCACTGATCTGAGTCGGTCCGACTGTTTCACACAGACAACCGCAACGCCTCAGGTCGAAGACCAGTGTTGCCATGGCAACATGGTCAGCAGTGACATCGGTGGGTTTTTACATTTACTGTCTGACTGCTGAGGGTGAACTGAGCTGAGAGCTTCACCTGTCTCATGTAAACCCAGCGCTGAGCTCACCTGAGCAGGTGAGCGCGTCCGTCAGACCGAACACAAGCAGACACAGGAAGCACACAGCCACACACTTCCTGTTTCCACACGGGAAGCCAAATGTAGATGGACTGACATGAAAAGACAAGGAGGCAGAATCAGGACGGAGACAGAGGACGTCACTCGATGCTGAGCAGGATGTTTCCCATCATGCTTTGTGGCGCTCTGTCCATGTTTCCCATTAACTGAGTTTCACTTTGTAGTTTGTGATTCACAGCAGCATCGAGATGAAAATGAAAGAACACACACACACACACACAAACACACACGCACGCACACACACACACACACACACACACACACACACACACACACACATCTGTAATTAAGCTCCAGCTCATATCGGAGCAGTTTCAGCTCATTCTCTGGTGGGTTATAGTGAGTGTAATTAACACCGGTGTGTGTGTGTGTGTGGTTGTGTGGTTATTGTTTGACAGAGCCTTGACATAAATGTATGGGAGACAGGGGCTCTGGCCTCAGGCTCAGAGGTTGCCATGGCAACTCGAGGTGGTCGCCGATGACGACAGAGGGACCCTAGCCAGAAACGTGGAGAAAAAGGCAGATTTCCTCTCCCCGGCGCTGGTCTCACGTTTGGGCTTATAGCGACAAAACGGTAGCTCCTATCAGAACAACCAGCAGACCGCGGGCGGCGTCAGGACGTCCTGAACACTGTGATATGACTTTGGTGTTTCTACAGTAAATATGTTCGAGACACGGGCGAGTTTCAAACAGAGGTCCCTTCTGCTTCTCTGGGAAAATCTTTGTATTAGAGTGAATGAGGAGCAGAGAGACGTGACGGCGCTGAGAGTCTCTCTGCTTCGACGAGGACATTGTCAGAGACACAACAAGTTTGTCTACAACTGTGGGTCAAGGGTCAAGGCTTGTCACAGCTGCGTCCCACAGGTTCATCGGGTCAGAGTTGACTCCGCCTCCTTCCTCCCCAGTGACCGTCTTCACTTCCTTCTTTATTCTTCCCTCGTTGACGGTTTAAATGTAAATGTTACAGCTCAGACGCTCGATGAGCATTTAACCGTTGTTTACGGCTGAATATTCACACGAACATGAATAAACGATGTGCGGCTTCACATGAAAACGTCTGTGAGTCAGAGACGAACGTTGAAATGATTGACACCTGCGTCAGCTGTGATGTGTTCACAGGCAGCAACATCCTGTGGGAATAACATCGTTCATGTTTCAGCCTGACGTCTTCATCTCAGACACCTGAACACATCACAGCCGCTGTTTGACATCACATCACACACACACACACACACACTGTCTGATCTTATCACCGTGACGACAGCAGAAAACAAAATCCCTTTAAATCTACTGAACTCTTTTATTTCCGTTCAGACAAACACGAGCTGACTTCAGGTCAGTTTACCTGTCAGTCAGGACTCTCTGTTCTCTGATCAGCTGTTTAAATAAAGTTTTTGTTGAGGGGTCAGACCGGCGCTTCATCGTCGTCCCGCTGTCGTCTCAGTTTCTTCAGCTCCTCCTCGTAGAACAGCAGCTGATCCACCTGGACACGGACGTCACCTTCGTCCCCCAGACGCCTCAGGGCCTTCTCCTCCTCACCCTCCTCTTCCTCACCACCCCGACACCGCCGCTGCCGCCGTCGCCCGGCCTCCTTCAGGTTCTCATACAGTTGCTGGAAGACGTCTGAGCCGAGGCGCCGCCTGAGAGACCTGCAGGGACCAGAGTCAGGTTTAACTGTCACTGATCCAGGTTCAGCCAACGAGACGTCTCCAAACTCCACAGAGACACTTTCACTTTAAATCTCATCACATCAGATTCATTCATACTGTTCATTATCTTCATGTCTCCTGGAGCTGGACAGACAGACAGAGACAGAGAGACAGAGACAGAGAGAGAGAGAAGAGAGAGAGAGAGAGAGAGACAGAGACAGAGACAAAGACAGAGACACAAAGAAAGAGAGAGACACAAAGACAGAGAGAGACAGAGACAGAAAACACACACAAAGACAGAGAGAGACAGAGACACAGTGAGAGTGAGACAAAGACACAGAGACATGTTGACAGACATGTCTCTGTGTCTTTAGCTCAGACTCTGTTTTAAAACGAACTCCCATCGACTCTCAGCAGCAGCTCGGACTGTTTGATCATGTGACTTGCTGCGACTTCACAGGGAACATGAGTGACAGCTCAGCAGGAAGGACGGCACTGACAGTGTGTGTGTGTGTGTGTGTGTCTGTACATGTTCACAGATCAGTGACGTGACAAAGCCCGGTCTGTAACAGACCTTTAACAGTCAGAGCAGCAGTGTCCCAGCGCCCCCTGAAGGCCCCATGATGTCAACTGTCACATGTACTCACAGTGTTAGGTTCACAGGCAGGTAAAAAAGTGGGATAACTACGTATCAGTAGAAGTGGTCGGGTACGGTCCAGGACCAGACACCAGGTTGACTCTGAACGTGTCCTGTTGAGATCAAACGCAGCTCATCTGCCTTTAACCAGCGCTAAGTGACGTTAGCTTGAGCAGCAGCCCACTGACAGCGCCGTGGTGCGTTCAGGACACGTCTGCTGAGTAAGACAAAATGCCCTCATGTCCCTGACTTTAACACATTCACTGTGACCTCACATCGATAGGAAAACATGACTCTGTGTGTGTGTGTTTGTGTGTGTGTATGTGTGTGTGTGGGGGGGGGGGGGGTTAAACATGACAGCTTGAGATATTCAGCAGCTTTGACCTTTGACCTGCTGAATTTCTGAAGATGTTTTTGCTGTTTGACTCCATGTCACCACCTCTCCTCCTCCCCCCTCCCCCTCCCCCTCCTCCTTAGGGGGGGCTGTGACTGACAGGGCGGAGCTCAGGCCGGTCGACTTCCTGTCTGTTCTCGGCTCCGTCACAGCAGGTGAACACGCGCTTGTCTTCTTCCCTCTGAAGTCGAACCTCTCTGTTCATGTCTGCTTCGGTTTGTCTGGTTTCAGTAAAGCTCAGAACCTGATGAGGTGGCTGATTGATTGCTGATTGATTGTTGATTGATTGATTGTCAGAAAGTGACTCAGTGTAAATGAGGTCATTCGTTCAGCTGGTCTCTGATGCACCACACAGCTGTCAATCAAATACAAGTCTTCATCACCTCTCTGAGCTCTTCCTCCGTTGTCTTCATCATCATCATCATCTTCCTCATCACGAACTTAATCTCCTCAGAGGGAAACACTGATCTGTTTGTCTACTCCTCTTCCTCCTCTTCCTCTCTGAGAGCTGATTTATAGTGTGTGTGTGATGCTGTTGCCGCGGTGACGAGCTGACCCCAATCAAACGGGCGATCCCCTGTCATCTGCCCCATCACACAACCCCACCCGACCTGTCGTCCAATCAGAGCAGCTGCTCTGTGTGTGTCTGGTAGGCGTTGTTATTTCCTGCGGCAGTTGAAGGCGTCGTGAGGAGTTCCCCACAGATCAGCTGTCGGACCTCTGTGATTCAACATCCAGCCGCTGAATTATTCATGAGGACGTCGTCATTATGCAGACGGCACATTGTTGTCTTCACAGAAAACTTCAGAGGACACTGAAACTCATCACACACACACACACTCACACACACACACACACACACACACACACACAATCACACACACACACACACAGTGATTCAGCAGAGACAGACCTCCACTGCCACAGTCACATTAAATCAGCGCAGGTCATTTACATATCTGCTCTGATGCAAACTGAATGTGACATGCTCACCACTCAGAGACTGTCTGCTGTTGTGAACGCAGCTTCATCCTTTGAAACATCTGGAGAGTTTGAAAGTGTCTGTAAACAAAGATGGACGCCACCTCTGTGACTCCACCGAAGGGGTTCTGAAGCTCACAGTGAGCTTGTTACACTGCAGCCATGGAAGCAGCTGAAGAGGAGGAGCTCCAGGTGAGTCTGCAGGTGGAGCTCCAGATGAGACTGCAGGTGGAGCTCCGTGAGTCTGCAGGTGGAGCTCCAGGGAGTCTCTGATGACATCAGAGTCTCTGATAATGATCCTCTTCCCTCAGAGACGACTGACTGCTGCATTGATGGTCGCCACAGTGACAACAACAACATTGTCATGGTTACCGGCCCAGTGATGGCATAAAGTATTTGATGTTAGAGATAAATGTTGCAGCTCTGACGTTCTGAGAGCTAGCTGTTAGCATGCTAACATCAGCAGAGGTGAAGACAGAGACACGAGTCAACACTGGTGTTTGTCTCCACATCTGGAGACAGATGTTGGTGAGTGAAGGGATCAAGTTTGATGCTGAACTCATGACAGGAAGTTAAACTGCAGCTAATGCTAATGTTAGCTCTGTAGCCACCCCTCAGCCACAGCACGTTAGCTTATTTTCCTGCCCCGCAGCAGCACCTGAACGCCTCGGCTCTGGACCTGTGGACTAGTTGATGTGGACATGAGGCACCGCCCTGGTCTCTGACACCGGTCCTGGACCAACCATCAGATCTCAGAACTACAGACTCAGACTTACTCTCTCAGATTCTGGATCCTGGTCCAGGAGGCTGTGATTGATTGTCGGGGGCCCCTGGGGGCTCTGAGGGGCCCCGGGCTCCTCTGGGTCTCCTGGGGTAAACACAGAAACAGAACATCAGGCATCTACATGATGTGTCACCTCAGTTACTTGAACTTGGCTCAGAATCTCTGATTGGTAACGGGCTGATGACCTCATGATGACCTCATGATGACCTCACACAGCCAGAGTGCTTCATGCAGCAGAACTTGAACCAGACTCTTCACCCCCCTTTTCTTCTTCCTCCTCTTTCAGGAGGTTCAGTTCTGGTTTGGAGCCAAAGTGAGAACCAGAGCTGGACCCTGGTCTGGAAGAACCAGGTCCAGGTCTCCAACTAAAGCTGAGTAACAGACACTGTGTTGAGTTCAAGGACCTTTGACTTACTGCAGAAATGAGTGAGGTCACAGTCGCCATCACATCATCTTCACAGGCAGCGTTTACATCCTGTGTGTGTAAAGTTCAGATGATGATGAGCTGCTTTCCAGATGAGTTCAGTGTGTGTGTGTGTGTGTGTGTGTGTGTGTGTGTGTGTGTGGGTGTGTGTGTGTGAAGCTTGTGGTGTGTTTAAAACAGGTAGGAAAATCTGTTGTAATTGGACTTGTTTTATTCACGGTCGAGCCGCTCGTTCATCTGACGTTCACTTCGCTCTAATGAGCTCGCGTCACAACAACCTGCGTGTGTTGTGCTGAGTGGAGGCGACAGTGAATGCACCTTCTGGGTGGAAGCCTCCAGGCTGTAACCACGGCAACCAGCAGTAAGTATGAACATACATGTAAAAATATGAGCATACATAGAACATGAGCACATTCATGAATACACACACACACACACACACACACACACACTCATCTCTACCTGGAGATGTAAGTGACCTGAAGCTGCAGAGATTCTATGAATTGCAGTGGCTGCTGCTCGGCAGCAGCAGGTTTCACTCTCACATCCATTTACATCTAAATGACACGTCTTTTACTACAGTGTAATAAATCAGCTGATCAGTGCTCACCTGCAGAGACAGGTGTTTATCTCTGACAGACGTGTCCTCCATGTCTACCTGTTGTCTCATCTATTACCTCCGACAGGAGACGACCTGTTCACCTGTTTGTTTAAACCCAGCTCCATGCAAAAAAAAAAAGGCTGGATAAGCTTGTCAAGAAGGCTGGAGTACAGACGGAGTAGACGGAGTACAGGCGGAGTACAGACGGAGTACAGACGAGTGACGGACTCTGTTCCCTAAGTTATTAAATTAGGATGCACTGAAGTCTCAGCTCCACACAGGCCCCTCCTTTTGACCGTTTGTGGATTAGCTCAGTGTAAAGGGGCGGAGTCAGCTGCTGCCGGAGGCGACATTTATTTCATCCTGTTATTTATCAGCTGTGAAAATGAATCAGACTCAAACCCCGACACTGATCTGAAGCAGATCTTGTGTCACTGTGGACGATGTGATTATAAACATGAAGAAATCAAGACAAAGGGTTGAAGCTGCTCTGTGGTTCACACGTCTGCTGTCTGAACCGTGAAGGCGTCTGAGCTTTCTGAGGTCAGTGAAGTGAAACCAACACGTTTCACTGTGACTGAACCAGGCCGGGGGGGGAGGGGGAGGGGGGAGGAGGTAATACTGTAGAAGAGCCGGAGGAAGGACTGCAGGGACAAACAGTCTGTAACATTTGTTTGGTGTGTTTTGCAAACACAGAGTCATTAACACCAAAGGATTGTGGGTATTTTATGTCATAGAAGCCGTGTCCCAATTCAGCGGCTGCAGCCTTCGGAGGACGCAGCCTGCGCAGTGTGCAGAGGCAACGCACCGCAACCGTCGGTAAATGGGACGGACTGGTCTTCTCTGCGTCCTATTTGCATCGTCTGTATCCTCGCGTAACAAAGCGTCTCTCTCGTTGCCTAGCAACATTGAAGACCACAGCTGACGATCGGAGGAGAAAACAAAAAAGATGTTTTCTGCTGTTTACTTGGCTCGCAATGCATTCTGGATACGGCGAGCCGCGAAGGATCCAACAGTTGATTCCTCTGAATTCAGGAAAAGGAGGCTGCGTTTCTCAGCCTTCGTATTGAATTGAACTGGGACAGGCCTTGTCGCGACGCTGTGATGTAATCGGCCTTCAAACGCCGCCCTCCGGAGGCTGCAGCCGCTGAACTGGGACACGGCTGGAGTCTGGATTTCATTCTACGGTGGCCCTGAAGGCTCAGCTCACTGCAGCTTCATAAAACACACAAAGGGTGTGTGTCTGGCAAAACAAGCAACAAAGTCAGAAAACA
This sequence comes from Caranx ignobilis, assembly GCA_021432705.1. Taxonomy (NCBI): domain Eukaryota; kingdom Metazoa; phylum Chordata; class Actinopteri; order Carangiformes; family Carangidae; genus Caranx; species Caranx ignobilis. The sequence continues at coordinate 6,883 of JAFHLA010000209.1, read as the reverse complement.
ATGACCAGTGGGGGACACGATAAAGCGAGGGACCAGTCTGGGGACACAGTAAAGCGAGGGACCAGTCTGGGACACAATAAAGCGAGGGACCAGTCTGGGGACACAGTAAAGTGAAGGACCAGTCTGGGGACACAGTAAAGTGAAGGACCAGTCCGGGGCCTTTAGCTGTTCTTCTTGACTTTACACATTTATCACATGATTCACATGTGTTGATCACATGGACTGTTAGCTTAGCATTAGCCTTTAGCCTGGTCCCTCAATTCTTAGTTTCCTCCAGAAACACTTGTTGTGTTTCAGTTGCTGTGGAGACGGCGCTGTGTCTCCACAGTAGAGGGAAGTAACAATGTAAACAAAGGAGTCAACACAAACAGCTTGGCTCTGAGTGTGTGTGTGTGTGTGTGTGTGTGTGTGTGTGGGATCGATGTTACAGCCTGAGCTGAGAACAGATCTGATTTTTTGTTTCATTTATTGACTGAGTGTAAACACATTGAACTCACTGCCAACCTGCTGAGTGTGTGTGTGTGTGTGTGGTGTGTGAAGTCAGACTCACCACTCAGTTCCTCCTCCAGAACTTTCTGCATGTGCTTCATCATGGCCTCCAGCTCACTGACCTGAGACAACAACCAGAGGTCAGAGGTCACCTGAAGGCTGAAGCTCTGCTATGAACTTTTTAATGCTTTTATTATGAAAGGACAGGAAATCAGGGCAGAGAGAGACAGGGATAACATGCAGCAAATGGCCGAGTGCATCAGTGCTCCTGTCTGTTTCTAACAGTAACTAGTGAGTGTTGACAGAAACGAACGGAGCTGAGTTGCTCTAACGATCACAGTCTGCAAACTGTGTGTGAATCTTTGAAACTAATCCTCTCTGGACTCCTGACTTTCCTACTGCACTCGGTAATCGACTCGTCAGGACTTTCCTACAACTCACAAGCTGCTGGAGGCAAGTGTGTGAGACCTTCTGTCTCTTTTCAACAGAAACAGTCAAAACTAGCAGATGACTGATGCCTCCTCTTATGTGCTGGACCCTGTTTGTGCTGTTGATGAAGTCTGGTGCTGTTCTGAGCATCATCTGTGGTTACGAGCGGCTGTTGACCGCCGTTAGCTTACGGCCCCACAGACAGTGTTTAGCTATCAGGTGGTCTTTGCTGAAGTCGCCACAACTAGAGACGTTACATTTACGCCACAGTATCCCTTTAGGGCAAACGTCTGCCTTTATTTGAAGGAGCATAAACAGTTATTTACTGACTCTCAGCTGCTGCTGTGATTTTCATTTATCGTGTCGTTTCCCCTGCATCATATCAAACGACAGCTGCTGCTGCAGACGTGAGAGGAACCGTCTATTTCCATCCTAATGTGAGCGGCAGAGAGAAACTGATTCATTGCTTTCAATCAAAGTCCTGTCGTTTCCACGCGTGGGGCAGCGAACGCCTCGCCGGCCTCAGGTCTCAGACTCTCAGTGGAGGAGTTGATGGAGTCCTGAGGGGGTCGAGGAGGAGGAGGAGGAGGTGCTGCTCCCGCTGAGACTGGAGCGCCTCTCTACATCACTCTGCTCTGCTCCACCAACAGGAAGTATTCGTTTTCATTATGAGCGGGAATCAGCAGCCGCCTGCTCGTCCTCATCCACTGTAATAACTGAGACTGATGCAGTCTGCTCTTCATCCCTCACACACCCTCTCAGCCCTCACCTCATCTCTGCCTCACACACACACACACACACACGGTTTACGACCTCAGGCTGCGTTCACAACAACCATCAGTCTCACTCTAAAGACGTTCACCAGCAACTTACACTGACAAACTGTTACACAGAGAAACCTCCTGTATTATATTATAATAAATAGAAACTCATAACCTTCATATCACATCATATGATGTGACATTATTGGTCGCTGCTCAGTGACATCACAGTTCATCCAGATGACTCTCAGTGTTTCTGGTTCCTGTCTCCATGTTGGACTCAGCTGTTTGTGAGACTTCCTGTTCTGTCCCATCAGCTGTCTGAGGACACATGGTCAGGAGGAGGTGAGTGTGTGTGTGTGTGTGTGTGTGTGTGTGTGTGTGTGTGTGTCCATTCCAATTTTGTTCCATTTCTTCATCACACGATGCTTCTGTCTCTCACACACACACACACACACACACACACACACACACACACACACACTGACCTGTGGACGATGAAGTTCATGTGTGAAGTTAAAGCTCTGGAACAACCTGTGACTCTCAGCCTGTACCAATCAGCTGGTTGGATCTCAGGTTGCTAGGCAACCAGAGCTGTACTCATGATGTACCTGTGATGGAGGGAAAAAAAACCCGATGACACCCAGTGAAAACTCCGGACTGATAATCAATCAGGTGATTGATCAGCTGATCAATAAGAGCTGACAGCAGCTGAAGTCAGTGAGGAATTAATGAACAGTTGCTCTTCATCCTCCTCCTCCTCCTCCTCCTCCTCCATCACATCATCCCTCCATCATCCGTTCTTCAAAACAGTAACAGAACGTATCAAACCCGGTTCTTTCAGCTCATCATGGAGAACCGGCACTGCACACATTTACCAACTGCAATTTCTGATCAAAGACACGGCTTCAGATCTCCACGGCAACAGACGCTTCGCTGGTCGAAACATCACAACACGAAAGGCATTATGGGAAACAGCCTTCAGCGAAGTGCGGTCTGATGCCACCTGGGGGACGTGTGCATGAAGGGCACATGACGGCACCCTTGGTGAACCACACGAGGGAACTGGGACAGGGCCAATGTTCCCTCCATGTTCCCTCCATGTTCCCTCCATGTTCCCTTCATGTCTCCTCCATGTTCCCTCCATGTTCCCTCCATGTTCCCTTCATGTTCCCTCCATGTCCTCTTCATGTTCCCTCCATGTTCCCTCCATGTTCCCTTCATGTCCCTCCATGTTCCTCCATGTTCCCTCCATGTTCCCTCCATGTTCCCTTCAGTTCCCTCCATGTCCTCCATGTTCCCTCCATGTTCCCTTCATGTTCCTCCATGTTCCCTCCATGTCCCTTCATGTTCCCTCCATGTTCCCTCCATGTTCCCTCCATGTTCTCTTCATGCTCCTTCATGTTCCCTCCATGTTCCCTCCATGTTCCCTTCAGTTCCTCCATGTTCCTTCATGTTCTCTTCTATGTTCTCTTCATGTTCCCTCCATGTTCCCTCCATGTTCTCTCCATGTTCCCTTCATGTCTCTCTATGTTCTCTTCATGTTCTCTTCATGTTCCCTCATGTTCCCTGCATGTTCTCTCTATGTTCCCTTCATGTTCTCTTCTATGTTCTCTTCATGTTCTCTCCATGTTCCCTTCATGTTCCCTGATGTCTCTTCTATGTTCCTTCCATGTTCCCTCCATGTTCTCTCCATGTTCTCTCCATGTTCCTTCCATGTTCCTTCATGTCTTCATTTTCCTTCATGTTCCCTCCATGTTCCCTTCATGTTCCCTTCATGTTCCCTTCATATTCCTTTCATGTTCCCTTCATGTCTCTTCATGTTCTCTTCATGTTCCCTCCATGTTCCCTTCATGTTTCCCTTTCATGTTCTCTTCTATGTTCCCTTCATGTCCCTCCATGTTCTCTCCATGTTCTTTCATGTTCCCTTCATGTCTCTTCTATGTTCTCTCATGTTCCCTCATGTTCCCTTCATGTTCCCTCTTATGTTCTCTTCTATGGTCTCTCATGTTCCCCCATGTTCCCTCCATGTTCTCTTCATGTTCTCTCCATGTTCCCTTCATGTCCCTGATGTCTCTTCTATGTTCCCTCCATGTTCCCTCCATGTCCTCTTCATGTTCTCTCCATGTTCCCTTCATGTTCCCTTCATGTCTCTTCTATGTTCTCTTCATGTTCTCTTCATGTTCCCTTCATGTTCCCTCCATGTTCCTTTTTCCCTTCTATGTTCCCTTCATGTTCCCTTCATGTCCTTCTATGTTCCCTTCATTTTTCTCTTCATGTTCCCTTCATGTTCCCTTCATGTTCCCTCCATGTTCCCTTCATGTTCCCTTCATGTTCCCTCCATGTCTCTTCCATGTTCTCTCCATGTTCCTTCATGTCTCTTCTATGTCTCTTCATGTTCCCTCCATGTTCTTTCTGAGTCTCAGTGTTTGTAAAACACTGAATACATTTAATTATAAACAGAGAAAAGGCACAAATGCACTTTTCACATAATTCTCTCTCTCACAGTTAATAAGCTGCCTGATAATGTGCATCTTAGTTAACAACATTGAGGACGTGCTGTCCTGTGTGTGTGTGTGTGTGTGTGTGTGTGTGTGTGTGTGTGTGTGTGTGTGTGTGTGTGTGTTATCTCTAATAGTGGTTTTAGCTCAGTGTGAGAATCATATTATGATAATTTGAGCCCAAAAACAAACAAAGCTTCATCACATTAAAACACAGGAATCAAGCTCCACCTACGAAATCCCCACTAATCCGAGCACACGCATACATACCACATTCATACACACACACACACACACACACACACACACACACACAACATACACACATAAACATTATGTTGAGCCCTAATTAGGGAACTAAACATTTCGTATTTGGCCTTTTATCACAGGATGATAATGAAGATGAGCTGAATGTAAACAACATGAACCCTGTGTGTGTGTGTGTGTGTGTGTGTGTGTGTGTGTCTCAGAGCAGAGATGGTGAGTTGATGATTGACAGATTTTAAGTTTTAAATTCACAGTTGAACTTTTTCTTTCAGTTTAAAGTTTTGCCTTTAATTGACAGAGACAGGAATGGGGAGGTTGTGGTGTGTGTGTGTGTGTGTGTGTGTGGGGGGGTCATGCAGCTCCTTCCCCCCACCTGGACTCCTTCACCTGCCCTGCACAACTGCACTGTGGGTCCAACTAACCCTACTGAATATGAGTGTATGAGCGGAGGGTGCTGTTACCTGAGCATCACCCTACAGAGACAGAGACAGAGACAGAGACAGTGACAGACACTCACCTGTGGCTCGACAGGTAAAGTGTCTCTGTGTCCTCGTCCTCTGAACACGAGTCAAACGTGTCCTGGTCGTAGTAAACCTCTGCAGCCTGAGGGTCCTCCGGGATACCTGCACACAGTGTGAGCATGGTGTCAGCACCTGACCTGAGAAGGTCACATGATGTCACAGCAGAGCAGTCACAAGCCCCGCCCTGTTACTGGATCACTCAGAAAACAGTCAGCCAATCAGAAGAGAGGAGGCTCAGTTACAGGGGTCAATACTTTAACCGTATCAATATAGACCTGAACAATAATCAATACTGACATGATGAGCGACAGGTATCAGTCACGTGACGTCTACACAACACTGATCACTCTCCAGTGACTGATGGAGAGGTGAGAGGTGAGAGGTGAGAGCAACAGAACAGACTGCAGTGAAGAAGAAACCGGTGGGATGAGACAGGAAGTGGATCCGTCCCTGGGGCCGCAGCCGTCAGCCGCTGGAGCGGAGCGGCGGCTCAGCGCTGCGGCCACGCTCGGGTTAAAAGCCCCGGTGAGAGGCATCGAAGACGGGCTAGAAGTAGAGGCTCCGGTCCGGACCCGGAGCTGAGCAGCCGGGTGCTGGAGCGGGAGGAAAGCTGCTGGACTGACGCAGGGACAACGACTGCATCATATCAGTCTGATGCGTTACAGTAAATACAAGTGCATTAGTGTAATCGCGTTACTTTTGTAACGCGTTGCTCCAAACCACTGCAAACAACGCGTCAGTAACGGTTCCACCAGGTCATATGACGTGAGCCAGCGGCAGAGGTCACCTGTTTGAACTAGTGCTAACGTTAGCAGCTAACTTACGCTAACGCTAACTTACGTCACGTACCTGTAACTCCGGAGTGACGTGTAGGAGACCAGGGTCCTGCTGGCAGCAGCGACCCGCGCTCTTTCTAAAAGGTGAATCCACTGTTGTCGTCACGGCGCGCGGCGCAACAGGTGGACGCCATTTTGCAAGATGGCGCTGCGACCACTGTGTGACGTCACATGATGTCTCAGCTCTTCTTCATCTGGGTCATTAACACTCTGAGTTTCTAATGTGTGTGTGTGTGTGTGTGTGTGTGTGTGTGTGTTAGCCAATCACATGGCTGGGATCAGATCCTGAGACTCCGCCCACGGTGATGATGAAGATGATGATGATGACTCACCGTGCAGCTCTGCTCCTGACTCATCCTGCCTCCTGATGGCTGTGACCCTCCTGCTGACTGGTGATCGTGGCTGCTGATTGGCTCCTGAGTCTGACAGGTGTCTCCGCCCTCTCCACTCTCCTATTGGTTGGAAGCAGAGAGCAGGCTGAGTCCAGGTGGAGACAGTGAGAGCAGCTTCATCCTCATCCTCACCTTCAGAACTCTGCTCCTCAGCTCCGCCCTCCGACCCTGCAGCTCCTTGTACTTCTGCTCCGCCCACTTCCTGTACAGAGAACCAGTTAGTGTGTGTATGTACATGTGTGTGTGTGTGTGTGTGTGGTGTGTGTGTGTGTGTGGTGTGAGTGACCTCAGTCTCTGGTCCTTCTCGTCTACAGCCTGTCGTTTGCGGAGCCTCATCCTCTCTCTGGGCGTCATCTTCTCCACCTCTGACCTCCCTCAGAGTCTGCAGGTGAAACTTGGTCTGCCTGCACACACACACACACACACACACACACACACACACACACACCTGTCAATCAATGGATTGTTTGAACACATCATTTTCCTTTCTCCTAAACTCTGACTCTGGATGGCATCGTTTAAAATGACCTGTGTGTGTGTGTGTGTGTGTGTGTGTGTTGTGTGTGTGTACAGTAGTGAGGATGGATCATCTGACAGTGAGGGGTGTGACCACTCAACACACACACACACAGTTCGGACAACAGAGCTGTTCTAATTATAGCAGCTACTGTAGAGAGGGAGGAAGAG